>VWZU01010241.1:650886-692945 GCA_013397095.1 Sterrhoptilus dennistouni
TTTTTTTTTTTTTTTTTTTTTTTTTTCTGGAAATAAATGGTAATCAGAAGAAATGGTCTTCTCTGCAATTTTCTCCATTTTCCAAGCAGCTCTACTCGTGAGTACCCAAACGCCTGGCTTAATAAAACAGAGGTTTTGGAGTGGCAACTATTATACCTCGAGTTAAATATAACTCTGAGCTTGAAAATAACTCCAGAGCACATGCACAGGGAGCTGACAGGGCCATGGTTTGGAGAACAGCTCCAACAGGTCCTTTCTGGGCAGGAAAAGCACAGGAGCTTCCTCTGCCTTCCCTCAGCAGCTGCACTGCCAGGCCCGGCCCGAGCAGCTTCAAATCCCCCTCTCCCTGGAAGAGGGGAACTTTGTGAAGGTGTTTAACACTTCCACGTGAATGATTTTCCATAAAATATTAATGACGTAGATATAACCTAATTGAGTCCTTAGGGCAATAACCTCTGACAAAACGGCCGTGATTAGGAGATAATTGACTGTGTGGAATGGTGGTTAGAGAGCTTAATGTTGGCAAGGTCCATTATCTGGGGATAACGACCCCCTTCTGCCAGGTGCCAGGGCCATCAGGGGGGCTTTTCGGGGAATAAATCCTTCCTCACCTCTTCTGTCCGATACTTTAGAAGTGATTCTGGTATCCTGTGATTGGATGGGGCTAGAAGGGTGACAGTCCTGGTTCTTGTCCTGGTCCTAAGTGCTCAGGACAAACACAGAGTACAAGGGATGTTGTTTTCCCAAAACCAAACATTTTCCGTGCTCTCCCCCAGACCTACACATAGAGGGACATTCAAGAAAGCATTAATATAAACCACCATTGACTTCAATTTATATTAATACACTGTGCAGTGAACTGAGGTGGCTGATTCACAATCCTCCTCAGATTTCAGTGCGCCGGGTAAATCAGCTCCCCTGGTTCACTGTACTTTAATTATAAGCAAATTGCAAGTGAATTAAGATAAATCGAATTAGAATCACTCTAATACTGAGCAAAAACGCCCACCGAGGAGTCTGTGGAAGTTTAACTACTCCACTTGGAGAGGTGACTTGGGACACATTGGCCAGGCCCTCGGTGACGCTGGGGCTGAGCAGGAGCTGGCTCCAAGAGGCTGCTGCCGATTCGGGAGAGCAGCAGGAGCTCGGCCACGGAGCCCTGGCAGCTCCCTAGGTTCGGTCCGGTCCGTGAGGTCACTGGGCCTCAGGGCTGGCTGCTCTGGGTGCCAGGGAGCAGAGCCAGAGCAGCGAACGGGAGGTTGAAAGCAGGGGAGAGGAGGAGCTGGTGTAGACTGCTGCGGCACAAATTGGAAACTGGGGTGGCTCTTTCTTCTTCTCCTTCTTTCTTCCCTCCCAGGGAAGTGTCATTTGTACAAATTGCCCGTCCGTGCCAGCTTGGGAGAGACCTCACAAGGGAAACCTGGAGCCTTCCCCGCTTTTCATGTGAGCGGATGCCCCTTTTATTTCCGAGCAAGGAGTAAGTGGAGAAGAAAGGAGCTCCTGTCAGCCTCCGGGAGACAAATTGCTTCCTGCAGCCCGAGGTGCCTCTGTTGTAGCAACCGCCCGCTCCGGAGGTGAGCCGAGCTGCCCCAGCCTCCTCTCCCCAGCTCAGCTTTTAAAAAACTGAGCCCCGAATAAATAACCAGCCCTCGCTTTCACTTTTATCAGGCTAGGATGATTTATGGGGCCGCTGCCGGGAGGCGCAGGAGCGGCGCAGCGGGGATGGGGTGACCCGGGATGCCCGGGGTTAAAGACAACGGCCGTGACCCCGAACGCTGTCTCCGCTGCTCCGATGGGCTCTTATCTCCCGGGGCTCTTATCTCCCCGGGCGCTCTCCTCCCGAGGGCGGCCGGGCACCAGGGCCGCCGGAGGACTGCGAGCCATAAAGTTATTAAAACAGCGGAGGCAACAAAGCTGCGCGGCTTCCCCGCTGCTCTGACATTTCCAGAGGGTGAAAGGTAAAAACACGCTCTATAAAAACCCAGCCCGGGGTTTGCGGCTGCTGCCGGAGCTCTCGGAGCAGCTAATTAAACGGGAGGGGCAAAGCCACGGAGAAACTTGCAGCCAGCAAATCAAAGGCCAGTCCGGCCGGGAGCGAGGGCTGCGGGAAGGACACCCCTTTTCTCCTTTGAACCTCCTCTTTTGGGGAAAAACGGCAGAGGTGCTCAGCGTCACCGCGCGGCTCCAGCCGCAGCCCCTAATTGTCCCCCCGAACTCAGAGCGTCGAGGCCAGGAGCCGAACCCCAGGAAAAATGCTGCTGGTGGCAGAGCTGCAAGGGCAAGGGGCGCATTCCCATTCCCACATTCCACCCCCGGTTCTGCTGGTTCCTGCCCCGCTTTGCTCTGGGCTCTGTGACCCCACCCGGGAGTGGAGGCTCCTCCTGCCCCTCTACACAGACACATCCCCGTGTCGGATTGATCTGTGCGAGTTGTCCGCCCGTCCCCCACCGCTAATGGCCTCGTTAGTTAGCGAAAAGGGCTGCCGAAGTCAATTTATGATATGGAATAGTGAAAAAACAGCAAAATCAATAATTCTGCAGGGTCAGGGGTAGGCTAGGGGGGAGGGAGGGGGCCCAGGGGTGAGTTCAGGTGACCAGTGAGCTCAAAACTCCTGTTCCCGGCATCTGGCCTCGATCCATCTTTGCTCGGCAGCATTCCATTGGGATGAGGCAGCCTGTGCTTGCCGCTCCCGGCCCGCACCAGCACAGCATCCCAGGCTGCTGTTCCCCCGCGGGGCTGTGCCAGCAGCCACTTCCTCCAGGGAGGGAACGTGGCACCCCCGCCACATCCCAGGGCTCCAGAGCTCACATGGGGACAGGGCAGATATGGAAAGAGCCTCCCTGGGGCCGCCAGTGCTGGGAAGAGACAAATGTGATGGAAGTGGCTCAGCAGTGTCCCTGTCAAAGACATCCTGCAGCTGTGTGGAGGCTCGAGAGCCGGAGCCAGACAGGTTTGGATGAGTCAGGAGGTGGGAGTGATCCATGGCAGGAGTGATGGAGGGTTTCCTGTTCTGGAAATCCGCGGAGGGATTTGTTCTTTTGAAGCCTGCTGGAGTTCATACAGGAGTTAATCTGGAGCAGCTAAATGTACCCGGCTGAGCACAGAGGGATCCCAAAGGTTCCCTCTGATCCATGATCCAAAACCATGAGCCCCCTGTGACATGGGCTGCTGTAAAGCCTCTTGCCAAGGATCTCTGTTCAGTGGTAATTCCTATTACAGCTGATTTCTACCATGTGGCTACACAGCCCGTGGTTTGCAAGAGCTCCAGAGCACTGGCAGAGAGCAAAAAATGGGAGTTTGGAAAAATAATCACAGAATGGTGGATGTGGTTTTTTGAACTTTCCTCATCAAATTATGGCAACAAGAAGAATGAGAGGATGTCCTCCATACCCACCCTGGATCACGGCCACCCATCCATCCTCCCTCCCACCCAGCCTATGCTTCAGGACACACACACACCTCCGTTCCATCTCCCCTGTCTCTCGCTGTTGTTTTTCCCCCAGTATAAATTTTGCATTTCTAGCCTGCTTGTCATATTTCCTACCGGATTGGGTGTTTAATTAAAATCATAATTAAAATTGATCTCCTCATTAGCATGCACCTGCTCTGCTGCTCACGTCCTGGCACTTAATTATACACTGAAGATGTCAAGTCTGACAGGCAAGAACGAGACGCCGACCATAACCCCTGACAGTGACAACTGACTTCCCAGTGATAACATCTGGACAGTGGAGCCCATCTGCTGGAATGGCCTCAGTGCTGGACAGGGGGATGTGGGCTCTGCTGGAGCTGGGGGCTGGCAGTCCCTGGGGTCAGTGGGGTCTGCACCCCAGCAGCCTGCACACCCACTCTGGAGATTTCTGGCATGCAAATGTGTGGGGACAGTTTCCCCAGCTGGTACAGACCTCTCTGTACTCCCCTCAGCACCAGTGCTGAGACCCAAGCCAGCCTGACACCAAGCCTGCTCTCTTCTGGAGAGGCCCAGCAGCCCGGGTTGCTTTCCCTTCCATGGGGAAAGCAAAGCTCCCCTCCCCTTGCCTTGGGGTGGCCATTAAGGGAATTATCCGAGTTCTTACTGGTTCTGAAAGTGCATCTGCTCTTTTCCCTGTGTGCCAGGCAATAAAGCTGCCAAAAGGCATTTTTGGGGCTGTTATCTGCAAGGAGTTTTATTCCCTGCATTTTGGAAGTCTCTCACTGATGGATGTGGGTTCAGTGGGATCTGTGAAGCAATGAAAGCTGACATCCAATCTATCCTCCAAATTTAAGGCTCTCTCTTATGGCTCCCTGGGGACCCAGCATGTTTGGAACCCAGGACCTGCCTCTCCTCCTGCTCTCAGCATTGGATGGGGCTTGGGCAGTGCTGGGCAGGGTCTCCAAAGTGGAAACCCCAGCTCAGCCACTCTGAGTGCTGCAAAGAATGCTGCTCATCAGTGAAGTGGCTTCCAGTGAAGAGCAAAGAGGAGAAGCCTCTTCAATCCCCTCCTGTACAGCTGGCTCTTGTTCCTGCCTATCCAGGAACAGCAGTGACAAATGGCAATACTCCACCTGTGTCAGGGACAGGCTGGGGGAACAACCCCTCCAGGCGGAGTTGCCCTTACCTTTTTATGGCTCCTTTTAGGGCCGAGGCCATCAAATGCCACATACCTTTATGGGACTGGAGCTGAGGCTGGAGGTTTATTGCACCTGGGCTCCCTCGTGGGGAATACTCTGAGTGCCGAAGTGGGGGAACGCTGTGGGTGCTGCGGCCATGTGGGGACAGAGTCACCTTTGCAGGAACAAACTTCACATGTGGCCTGAGAGTGAAGCAGAAATGTTCCCAGCTGGCTGTAGGGACATGAAGAGACCCTTGGCAGTAACAAGCACTGCAATGTAAAGCCAGAGCTATCAAACCCCACCAAACCTGGCAGAGGCAGCCGTCTGACCACCCCTCAGAGGGACTGTCCAGCCCTTTCGGCACTTGAACGTTATGAAGAGAAATACACAAGTGTTAACGGCCTGACAGCATCCCATTTGGAACATTATTTATGAGACTGTATCGTTGCCAGTCCTGCTGAGAAAAGCCCTGCTGCATGGAATGAGATGCGGGAAGGCTGCAGTGTGCCTGGGGTGGAGTGGGGTCAGCCATGGCAGCAGGGCCAGCACACGGGCTGGGGACACAGCTCCAGCACTGCCTCAGCACAGCAGAGCAGGACCATCCTGCCAGGCCCTGGGGTGCTGCATCTGGGCACGTTGGCCATGATTTTAATGAGATTTTTGCATGAGTAATAATTCCTCAGCCTGGAGCAGAGGCCAGGGAGAGCTGAAGTGTGGGCCCTTGCCAGGCTGTGCTGGGAGCAGGGCTGTGGCACTGGGAGCAGCCAGACACCCCCTGTGCTGCTCCTGGAATGGGCCTGGGAGAGAAATGGAGCCTAAAGAAACATTTGTCATTTGAGTTGTAATTACACAATTACGTAAATGCATGATATTAGTAGTCAAGAGCCTGGAGTTTTCACTAAAGAGTCCCTTAAGTAAATAAACATTTTCAAGCAATTACATTATTGGGATGAGATTTTTTAAAAAATAAAATATTGAGAATTGTGCAGGATGACACGAGAAAGCAAGAGAGAAAACCAAACCCAAACCAGTGACTGTCAGGGCAGCAGGGGAGGGACACATCGGGCTCTGCAGTGGTGGCTCATTTTTGAACTGCTGCTCCCAGAGACAGGCTCTGGGCATGAAGGCGGTGTGGATTAGAGGAGTGGAAAGAAAATTCCATTTAATTTTAAGAGACACCACTGTGGAGAAGGCACATGAGGATGGCAGTTGCAATGGAAATACAGAATATAAATAAATATATGTGTCAAAACAAACAAAAGCCCATTAAAAGAAGCAAGAACCAAACCCAATCCCTGCATTACACTCAGTAATTAAATATTTATCAGAGCAGAGG
Organism: Sterrhoptilus dennistouni; assembly: GCA_013397095.1. Classification (NCBI taxonomy): domain Eukaryota; kingdom Metazoa; phylum Chordata; class Aves; order Passeriformes; family Zosteropidae; genus Sterrhoptilus; species Sterrhoptilus dennistouni. Next base: position 656,816 of record VWZU01010241.1, read on the forward strand.
AAGTAAAATCCATTTACTGCTTTGGGCCAGTTACAATCTTCCTTTTAAAAATCCTTTGCAATTAGTTCATTCCTCCCTGAGAGACAAGAACACTGGAATAGTCTCCAGGTCCATCCTGAACAAACTGTGGAACATTTTCTCTCCTGATTTGTGTGTGTGCACGAGGGTTCCAAGGAACTCTGAGCAGCTCAGGCCTTCCCACCGCACACCCTGAGTGCAGGGTTACCATTGACCCTGCAAGGGGGAGGGATTGCCCTGGTGTTTGCCATTAATCCTGCTGGGATCACCATGAGCATGGCTCCCTGCATTTCCTTTATCCTTGGGAAAGGCTCCAGAGCTGTGTCTGGACAATACAAATTGATCCAAGCTCCTTCCAGCTGGATTTCGGGGCAAGGGCTGCCTTAGCTGCCTGTGTGATGCCATCTGGTTGAGGATTCTTGATTTAGGACACAGCTCTGCTCCTGTCCCTGCCACTGCCCATCCCTTAGGGACCCAAACTGCAGGATGTGCCAGTGCCCAGGTTCTGTTTCTGCCAGGGTTTTAAACAGCACAGGTGACAAGGGGCACAAGGTCCTGCTGGCCCCAGGGGTGGGGACCCAGCCTTGATCCCGGGGAGAGTTTCCCCTCCATCCTCCACAACCTACGACGCAACGTGCACTTGTGGAATTTCACATTTGAGATAATTGCATTAAGGTAATTGCCACTGCAGCATTATTTCCCATTCCTGGGAGAGGCTGAGAGCAGGCTGAGTGCATTGTGTCTGCGTTAGCAGATTAATAATTACAGCCCTTCGGAGCAGCTCTGTTTTGTATGGATTCACAGCTGCTGGATCATTACCCAGCACACTTGAAGACACCCTATAGGAGCACAATGCCGCGTGCTGCACAGTTTGCTTCCTCTGCTGCTGGGTCCTGCCTTTGCTACACTTTCATCAGACTCACAGCTTGTAAGAAATAGAAAACATTTACAACCTGAAGCAAGCCAGCTCTGGAACCGCATGGAGTCGTTGGGGATTCTCTGGTGAATGCCTTGGGAGGAAATGTTCAGTCCCTCAGAGGAAAACTTCACCCTTCCCAGCACAGCCTGGTCCTTGGGAGGCTCTGGGTGCACATGGGACTCATCTCAGCCCACAGCACTTCCCGTGACAAAGGAGATCTGTGGAGATCTTCCCCCACTGCAGAGCCACCGCCGCCTCTGCACAGCTCTGTTTGCTGCAAAATAATTTAGGAGAGGGAGCAGAAGGCTTCTGTGGCCTATTGAAAAAGATGAATAATTTAGGGAAGCTGGATGAAATTACAGAGCAAGATAACTCAGCCTCACAAAGAGGATAATACACAATCTCTAACAATCCCAGAGCATGAGGGAACAGCAGCTCTGTGTCCCACCTGGCAGAGTTCATGCCCACCCGAACAGTGTGGCACAGGAACCAGGCAAACTGGGAAGAGGATACAGATAGTTCCCAGAGGGAACTGCTCTGTTTAGCTCTTCTTAGAGTGGTTTTATTTTATATATTCTGATTAGAGCAAATTGAAAAATAAAAGTATTAATTGTGAACAGAAAATTAGATTGATAAACTGATTTCAGTTTTCACAGTCTGAGGTGTAAAAGGGCAAAGAGTTCACCTGAAAGCAAAGAATTCTGTCCTCCCAAACGGTGTCTCCTTCACATATTGATTAGTGTCTGTATGAAGCATACATCTCATTTAGGACACAAACAATATTGTATTTCTTCTGCACCTTGAGGGATTTCACAGGAAACTTTAGAGTGGAGCAAGTGCCAGTGACTGAGAGGCAACACAGTCAGGACAGCAGACCAGGGAGAGGACATTGGTTGTTTTGGGAGATCAGTGGGTATGAGGATGGATCTGCACATCCATCCATCCATCCATCCATCCATCCATCCATCCATCCATCCATCCATCCATCCATTCATCCATCCATCTCTTCCCGGCCTGTAGGAGAAGAGCAGGGGGCTGGAGGGAGCCTGATTCCAGCATTCCCTGGTCCCAGCCCCTCAGGGCAGGCTGTGCAGGACCACAGAAGGCTGATCCCAACACACTGGCAAAGTTCAGGGAGCACCTGCTGGGCAGGTGAGGATCCTGTGCTGCCCGTGCTCATCCCAGCCCAGCAGCAGCTGCACTCCCAGCTCCTCCTCTCCGGGGCAGCTGCCTCACAGAGGGACCTGGATCAAACCTAAGCTGGGTAAGTCCTTGTCGGAGGCACAGGGAGCCTGAACAGCCCCATGGCTTGACCTCTGAACATTGGAAATTACATTCCAATCTCTCTACAACACCCACCGGAGTACCAGGACTGCATAGCTACAACCACTCCGGCAGGGAAAGAGGATGACAGCTACATCTGTAATACCCAGCAGAGCAGAGGAGGCCGCTTCCTCTCGCTCTCTTCTTTCCCATTTTTACATATGCAATTACAGTGCGGAGCGTTATTTGGATTTGCCTCCGCAGCTGCTGCTGTCCTGCAGCGTGCTCTAGCCAAATTACATTTCAGAGATGACATTTCCACTCACAGCGGCGCGGCTCGGCTCCCCTCGTAACGGCGAGGAGAGGGACGCGGTGGCTCCAGCATTTGTTCTTCCAAACAAGAAGGGTTTGTTCTTCCCGGGCAGCAGCAGGGCCGGCTGTGAGGGCCCGGCTGGCTCTGCCCTGCGGCTTTGTGGAGAGCTCGCCGGGACAGATCGCTCCCAGCTGGAGAGCGGGGTCAGCGGGAGCTGCGAAATAATGGGAGCTAATCTGGCTGTTGAATTTATTAATTCCCATTTACACTTCTCTATCTCTTTCCCTGTCCATCAAGGCTGATTACAGCAAGCTCACTACCTCGGCAGCCGATGCCCTCTAACCATTGCTGTGCCATCACCAGATCCTTATCAGCTTTTCCACAGCATTAGGCTAATGGTTGGATTCAGTGGTCTTAAAGGTCTTTTCAGACCTAAATGATTCCATGATTTTAGAAATTATCATCTTTAGCAGAGCAGTCTGCCATCAAGGCACGTGTAGCGAGGGCTCTGCAGTGTTCATCACCGCGTTACCTTTCCCTGCAGCCACACTAATTGCTAACCCTGGGCAGGAAAAATGTATTTTCCTTACTGTCAAAATGACAACCTCTAAACAAATCCTAAATCCTGTTCTGCGCTTCCAGCAGTGTTTTATCTTTCCGCTGCTGTTCTCTTGAGATTTATGCCTCATGATCTGGAGGAACCTGCAGCATCCATCCCTACCTGTTTCTTGTCTATTTAAGTGGCAAGGGCTTGTCAAGGCACGGAAGTTTCATTGATTTACTGTAAGATGCGGGATCAGGCTGCTGCAGTGAATCCCTGGCTGTGCTCCCACTCGGAGAAGCTCCTCTTGGGTTGGCAGAGCCCAGTCAGGCACCAGGACAGGTGCACTGGAGTGGGGTGAGAGGAGAGGGGAAAAGGGTTCGAGGTGGAGGGTCTGTGATTGTGCCTTAGGCTGAATCTCTAGAGCTGACTCTCGGAGAAGAACGGGGGATTCCCCTTGTCCTGTCCTCAGGCTCTGGGATGCCCTGGAGCAGAGGGACTGCGGAATAAGTGTGTATTTGTTTGTTTTTACGGTCCGTTGCCATGTTCAGGTGCACGGGCCCCATTAAAGGAGGAGCAGCCTGTAGATCGCTGCTGCAATGAGGGGTTATGTCTCCCCCGCTGCTGCATTTCATCCTGCACAATGAGGAAAGGGATTTGTCCTGGCACAGGTTCCCGCTCTACTGTGGAAAATGAGGAGGGAATCACATCCCTCCTGCTCTTTCCAGGATGCAAAAGGGGTCGTTTGGCCCCAGGAGCTCTGACCTTCCCACAGCTGCCACGGAGCTCCAGCTGCACGTGGGGAGAGATGGGGCAGCACCGGGATGTGCTGGGGATGCAGCACTTGGACGAGCAGTGCCAAGGCTCCGGAGATGTGTCTCATCCCCGAGCACGGAAGGGTCAGGAATCCTGAGAACTTGTGCCAGTAGTAAATGATTGATGCTGTTATTCTCCAGGGTGTGTTAGGAGAGAAGATTTATCAAGGTCATGAAAAGGCAGAAGATGTGACAGGGGAGCTCCTGCCTGCTGGAAAAGGAGACGTTTAAACCCTGAAGTGTTCACGGAAGATGGATTTGATATTCCTGTGCCCTGCCCTATCAGAATAGTACCCCACCCCCATCCCTTCCCTTTTCCCCATAACATCTTCTTTGGGGTCAGGGATGCACGAGGATTCTACGGCTGCTCCCAACCCTTCTCAGTGTCTGAAGTGCTGAAAGAAAATTACCTTGAGGTCCTCCAAGGAGAAATTTAAGCAGCAACTTGATCCTCTTTCTGTCAAACTTCCAGGGAAAACCCCGCCGTAGTTCAACAGGAGATAGATAAGGTGTATTATTGTCACCATTACACATAACACGGGCAATCTCGTAAAATTCATCTGCGCCGAGTCCCGTGCCTGTGCAGGGAATGAATCAGGTTAGCAGCTACAGCCCTGGGCTCCCAACAATCCTCTCGCTTCAAAAATATCAACAGAAAATTGGAAGGGAAATGTCATCTCAGTGAGTTCATTCTGATGAAAGACTCTTTACAAACCCTTAAACTGCCTAAAGCCACTCACCTGAAAAAAATATAACATTCCTCACGGGAAAAGAACAATTAGCAATACAATTAGTTTTCTAAGAGGCAGCGATAAATAATTGAATTTTTTCTTTCACGGGGAGGGACGGCCCTGACAGTCCTCAGCTCCTTGTATTGACAGCAGAGGAAACGGCCCATGAAAACCGGTCGTTTGCGGGGAATTTTGATCTATCAATTGCGAGCGAGGAGAACAAGAGAAGCATGAAAGAGCAGCTCGGCTGTCAGGCGGCAGCTACAGCCACTGCAGCCTGCCTGGGCTGTAACGCGGGCAGGCAGGATCCAGGAATGCTCCAGAGATTGAGCACATCTGGCTGGACACCTCGCGCTCCTGCGGGTCTCCACAGCTGGCTCCCAGCGGCCGGGATGGACGGAGGGAGCTGCGGCTCCCTGAACGTGCTCCAGGTGGCGTTTGGCCAAACTACCGAGCTGGAACCAGCCCGGGAGGCTTCGTCCCAGCCCTGGGCCGGGCAGGTGCTGGATCACATCTCTGGGAGCGGTCATACACAGCTCTGGATGGGAATTCCACTCGGGAGAAAAGGGAGAGATTCATCTCTGCCATGGAGAAATGAGCCGGGACCAGCAGGGCACTTTTCAGTTATGAATTTGTGATCAATACCCTGTTGCCATTGATTCCCTGCTCGCTGTAATTAACTGATTAAGGCCAGCACAGCTGATGCCTTTGTGCCGGTGGCTCTGGCCAGGCACAGGGACAGCCACTGGCTCTGCCAGCACTGCCAGGGCCACCAGTGGGCACGAGGCATTGTGGGACCCCCTGGCCACATGTGAGTGACAGCCTCAGGCTTGGGTTACAGCCTACACGAGGGTCAGGGAGACTTCCGCCTCTGTCTCCCTCCAAACATCTGTTTTCTCCTGGTACATTCCAGGCAGAAGCCAGCCCTTTCAGACCTTACAAGGACATGCACGTGGAGAAAGGCCAATCTTTTCAGCATCTTTTAAGCTTGGGACCTTCTCCTCCTCTTTGTTAGTGCATTTGTATCTGCTCCCTCTGCTTTTCCTCAGCTCCCATCCTTCCCTACTCCTTCCAAAAGAGGAGAGTGAAAAATAGGCCTTTTGCCCCCTTAACTGCTTTCCTGTGAAATTAGAACTCCCGTTGGCTGACCCTGCTGTGGCTGAATCTCAGCCTTTTCTCCATCAAATCTTTCCTGCAGAATTTATTGGGTGGTGCAGCATTACCCTCATAAAAAGGCAATAAATGGCCCTGTTTGCATTACACTCCATAATGGCTGTAACCTCGTGGCATTCTTGCAGAGCCGCCTTAGGAACAAAGGGGCAGAAAAGAAGGCTCCCAGAAATCTTTGGGATAATTACACTGCGGGAGTGCTGGAATCTTTAAAATCACTTTAAATCAAAGGAAACCCGGATTTTAAATCTGAGGTTAACACCACTTGGGACACTTGCAAAACTCCTCAGCCTCAGCAGCTTGCAGCATCCCCTTTGAATCCTGTCAGCCAACCTCGGATGGGGCTGTGGGGACAGGCAGCACTTCAGGGACGTGGGGATGCTGCAGGTGGATCTCGGGGGCTCTAGGCTGGTGTGAAATGCACAGGAGTTTTTGTTCCCTTCTCTAAGGAGAACCTTCCCATGTGTTTGCCCAGTGTTGATCTGCAGCTCGTCCTTCAGCTCGTGTCCCCGGGGCTGGCGTGGGGACCGCCACCACCTCCCCCTGTCCCCGGGGACTCCCCAGCAGTGCTGCAATCACAGGGAGCAGCAGCTCGGGTGCTCAGGCTCTTCCAGCTCTGCTAACACTCTGCTGTTTGCCCGACCTGGCATCCTTTTATTGCTCTTTCAACGGCCCCTTCTAAACATTAGGGCTCACTTAGAGTTTAGGAAGGCGGCACTTTGGAAATGCAGAGTTTGCTGTTTCGGCCAGGATGTGCATTACTTGTCCCTCATTTCTTTATCAGCTAAAGCAGTTTTATCCTCTCCGTGGAATTTAGTTATAAAGTGGAGATGTAAAATCACATTAGAGGAAGAGTGAAACAGGGCTGGGATAAGAATAAGGGAGAGGAGATAGATTTTGGGTTCTGCCGCAGATTTTGGGTTCTGCCAGGCTGGGGTCACAAGTGCCCTGAGCTGCTCCGCGGCATCACCTCCTTCCTGTACATGCCACAGAGGAGCAGGGACCCAGAGTAGTGACAGAGGGGACAGGGGTGTGCTCAGCCCCTGTCTGCTCACCCCAGTACAGGTAAAGTCAGTCCCTGCCAACCCAAAGCTGTGTGAGAACAGCCAGCACCAAACCTAGCACAGGGACTGGATTTCTCCCCACCATCCCCGGGCAGGGCTCCCATCCTGTAACTCACTGTGATGTGGAAATGAAAACAAAAAGAGCATGAACACAACAGCTCACACTGCTCTGTGAAGCCGGTAATTGAAAACTCCTGACGCTAAACAGAAATGAAAATGTTAATGGCAAACACCCAGAGCGAATGTATTCCATATGCAGAGGATTGCCATAGGCTGACAAATACAAATGTTTCCGTAGCCACAGGGAGAGCAAAGGGAGAGGCGCCACAGGAGGAAGGGGCTGCACTCCCTGCCCAGCACGGAGCAGCTCCCAGCTCCCATTCCTGCTGCTCTCCTGGCCAAGAGCAGCACTTGCAGCTCCCAGAGCTGCCATTGCTATTTCCACTGCCATTGCCATTGCCACTGCCATTGCCATTCCCATTCCCACTGCGATTGCCATTGCCATTGCCATTGCCATTGCCATTGCCATTGCCATTGCCATTGCCATTGCCATTGCCATTCCCATTCCCATTCCCATTCCCATTCCTGCTCCTCACCTACACACCCAGTGCTTGGGAAGAGGCCAGGACACGGTGAGGAGCCCTGACCCTCAGCCCACTCAGAAGGGATGAGCTTTCCCCTCTGACCAACCCCTTCCCAGGAGGGGAAAAGCCATTGGGGAGGCACATCCATCAGCACGGGCATGGGAATGACTGCGCTGCCCGCAGGAGACGCACCATAAATCCATCTGGTAAGAGTTCCCAAGCTGGAACAGGAGGTACAGGATAATGACTTAAGAATAATACACAGAAACCCAGCAAGAACTCAGAATGCCTGGTGGAAGCCCAAGGGAAATTAGCCTAATGCTCGGCAAATGTTGGAGAGCGAGGGGATTACACTTCCCCTGGGCTGCCGCCCAGAGAGTTTGCAGCACTTTGTCATTTATGGCTGGAGCTCTTTATGGCTCTGGGGGTTTTCATAGCCAGAGTGGTTCCTCCCTGCATCCATCTTTGCTGTCATGGACAAGGAGATTGTTGCTCAGGGCACCGACCCGGGGCCTGACAAACCTGTACTGGCTTCAAACCCAGCTCCTGGGCAGCTTTGCCACAAATCCACAATAAAAGCAGGGCCATGCTACTGAGGCCAGCCCTGCTCACAGCCCCCAAACCCAACCCTCGGGCTCACCTCATTTCTGGAGAAGCAGGTGAAGGTTTTTGAAACTCCTTGCGGCTTTCCTTTCTTCCCCATTTTCCCCCAGGTTTGCAGCCTGCCTCCAAAGCAGGCAATGTTCACACTCCTTGGGTTTCACCACGAGCATTCCTTCCAGCTCCATCTGTGAGCCTTAATTAGTGAATTTACTGACAGAAACTTTATTAATGCAGCATTTAGCTCTGCTGGCAGTGTCTTGTGCCCTTCAGAGCCTCCTGTGCAGGGGAACACCGGGTCCCAGGGCCTCTGGGGGTTTTCCTGCCATTATTTCCCCTTCTGGGGGCCCAGGAGCACCCAGCCTGTCCTGCTGCCCTCCCCTCATTGCCTGTTTGCAGGGGGAGTGGGATGCACAGCTATCCAGGGAATGCACACACAATGCTGGGAGCAGCAGAGGAGCCTGACAACACCTTGGCACCCACTTCACCCACACTGTGAGCAAACCAGAGCCCAGATCCCCAGCTCCGGGCTCTGACCACACTCCCATCCCCTTGCCTATGTGCCAGGCACACCCAGAGCCCACCTCCTGCAGGACAGACCCCACCAGCAGCTCCCACAGGAGGCACAAACCTGGATCCCTGCCACATCTTCCTTCTCCTTTCCATTTCTTTTCTCCTTCTGGTTGTTTTTTTTTTTTTTTTCTCAAAGACATTAACCAGATATAAAAAGTTAAATGCGAAGTTGAAACAATAAGGCATGGAAATAGCAGAAATAACTTAATTAAGTTTTTAAAGATTTCCATGCTTGAATAAATTAGTCTTCCTGCAAATGTCACAACAGGCAGAAAAAAATGTGTAATCAATGGAGCACAATGTTACTTTGCTCTTTAGTTAAATGCAAGCTCCAGCAGTGTGTTCTCCAAGCTTCCCTCTCTTCCTCCACTCTCCCCACTGCATCTTCCCCTCATGCTGAGCTGCTGTGGGGGAAAAGCTCCAGAAGCACCACCAGCAGCTTTTCCCTGTGCAGGCAAGAAGCTGAGAGCTTTCCTTTGCTCTGCTCCCCTGAAGCACCACGGGAAAGCACCAACAACCACTTCCATGTGCTGGTGACACAACTGGGAGGGAGAGGACGCTCCTAATTTGTCAATTAGGCAAAAAAAAAGGGGCAGAATCAGCAGGAATAATGTGTGTTTTTCACTGGAGAATATGCCAAAGCTTCCCAAAGCCACCCTGCCCATCCTGCTGCACAGGGAGAACACCACTCCTGGGGACAGGAATTTACTGGGGAGGGTTTGGGGGAGAGCAAGCAGGACAGGCAGGGAGATTAAAACACTGACACAGGATGGAAGCAGAGGGAATTTTGGCTCACTTACTCTGGAAAGGAAAGACGAGGCAAGACATGCAAACAGCCTTCAAATATTTAAAGGAAAGCTCTGAAAAGGGAAAGAATAAACAGGTTTTCATGTTTGCTATGAGGATGACAAGATAAACATAAACTGCAGCAAGGAGCATTCATGTTCCACATCAGAACGGCGCCTGTGATGCTGAGGCAAGGCTCCGAGCGGCTCCACCGGCGCTGATGGTGCTGCTGGGACTGTCCTGGGCCAGGACTGGGACATCAGCAGGAACAGCCTGGGCTGCCAGGAGCAGGTCTGGTGTAATGAAGGAGCTCTGGAGCCAGGAACAGACTGTCTGACCTCCCGAGCTGATTGCCCAAGCCCCAGTTTTGCAATATCCACTGGAGAGCCGGGGACAAGCTGGGAATGGGTTAAACCCTTCTGCTGAGCCCACAGCTCCTCAGCCTGCCTCGTCTTTCCTGTCAGGGCCAAGAATTGTCAACAATTCCGGATCAGCAGCTGACCCGGGGCATCGCTGTGTTTAGTGGAGGGCACCGTGTGGGTTTTAAACAATCCGCGCTCTTGGCTGCTTCAGCTGTGCCACGTCTGACCCCTCTAACACCAGAGAGCACGGGCTCGATGGCTGCCTCTCCCTCCCCAGGGCTGGACCTGCCACAGGGACACACAGGCAGCTCCCAATCCCCTCGGATAATGATAAGGGTGAGCAATTGAGCTGCACTCTGCTCCGCCAGGAGCTGAATCCCAGGCTGGGAGTGCCACTGCCTGCGATGTGACACACACTTTATTAGAAAGTGAGCCATTGGAAAGTATTGGAAATTCTTCCAAGACCGTTTTGATTGTCCTCGAGGAATCAGTGGCTGAGGCTGGAATGCTGGGAGGACAAAGGCGGCTGCCAGATGAAAGTGAAGAGAAAGGATTTCTCCTCTGAATCATCAGCCAATTAAATTTTCAGCGTAATAAAAGCGGATGGAGGGCAAACGGGTCCACTAATGGCTCTCACCAGCCGATCCCATTACCAGGCAGGGCCCCGAGGGGGACATCGGGGACATCCAGGAAGGTCCAGCAAGGCTGGCAGCCAGGCAGAGAGCACAAGCATCGGGTTATTGATGCCGATCCCTTCAGACCTGAAACCTCCTTTACCCTAGGCCACCTCATCGTGGTGGAGCTGCAGGGGCAAAGCTGCACAGAATTGCTGTTTTCTCTCTCTCTCTTTTTTTTTTTTTTTCCCAAATAGTGTTTAATTTGACTGGAAATGACCTTGCACAGGGCCACAGGAATCTTTGTTTAACTTGAAAGGAACAACCCTTGCTGCATTGGTTCCCATCTCTGATCACGAGACCCATTTTGGGTCTACAGACACATCCTGTATGTGACTGGAAAACGTCCTGCTACACAGGCACACAGCGAGGCAAATGTCTGAGTACTAAAGAGGATTTTATTTATGGTTCTTGATTCTTTGCTGAGCTAAAAGATTTGCAGTGATAGAACATTTCTTCTCGACTCTGCCCTTCGCCCCCTTCAAGGCTGCTGAAACATATATATGATCTGAAGAGGGAAGATGGATCTTCCCAGCCCTCACAGGTCGTTTACCAGCAAGACAAAAGCCTGGAAAGCTCCATGTGTTGGTTGAAGAGAAATCCTCTCTCCCCTTGCAAAATTTGGGATGGAGCATTGTTACTAATGACCTCCTTGGATCCGTGCCCAGGATGTGGAGATATCATCTCCTGCTCCCGGTAATAAGGTCACAACTGATCCTGAACAAATGGCAAAGTTATTTAATAATTATTTTGGAAGGTCTGCTCATGACCTTTCAGCTCGTCAGGGTAAGTAGCACGAATTTATCACTGGTGCCACATGAAGGGGTTTGATTATTTGAGTTGTTTTTCCTGGCAGGAATTTGGTTTCCCCCCATTTTCTGAGCCATTCAAGGTGTTCACCAGCTGGGAATACAAATACGACTTCTGCCCGTGGGAGGGTTTTTCCTGGTGTTGGGGGCATCCCTGAGAGGGAATCCAGCCCAAGGATTTATTCCCACACTTCAGTCAGGCAGCTGGGCTCTTACTGGAGCCTGCAGCAGGTGCCTGTAACCCAGCATCCCAACAGTTGCTCTACCAGGAATCACTTCCCGGTGGATGAAGATGGGATTGGGATGGCAGGAGGTTTGCTAGAGACTGGGAGAGGCCCAGTTCCCACTCCCCTAGGTCCTCAGGAGCTGCTGCAGAGTCTCTGGCTTCTCCCTTCGAGGAAAGCTGCCCAAAGCCTCTTACAGCAGTGCCTGGAAGCACCCCTTGGCTGTCCTGTTTGGATAACTGTTCGCAGGCAGCCTTGCCTTTCATTTCCTTAATCTTAAATTGCATCAAAAGTCAGAGATTAGAGGTAAAACCTCAATAAAAGACAGAACAAAAGCCTCTGCCCACATTGGATTCTCATACCCAGCTTTGCTGTGGTTTTGTTCTCCTCTTGTCTGACAGGCTGAGTAGCCAAACCTTAAAAAACTGAAAAACCCCCTAAGATTAAAATACTATTTAGAAAAGGCCATGCCAGTCTGAAATCACCTGTGGTTCATACATTAAACATCAAATGTACGCTAACTCTGAATTATGGTCATGAAAAGCAAATCCTTTAATACCATTTTCTGTGTTACACGGGATGGAGCTTAGCATTAAGAGTCCTGGTTTTTCTGGAGCCAGTCAGTGGACTAGGACATTCCCACCTGGAGTTATCCCTCTTCCCTCAGAGGTGTTGGGAAATTCCTGCCCTGGGAAGGAGCAGGGATGCAGGAGAGCAGGGAGCAGGAGCAGAAGTCTTGGCCCTGCTGCCAGCTCTCCCAGAGGTTTACCAGAAGCTGTGGCAGCTGTCAGGGCCTCTCTGGCTGCTGGAGTGGATTTGCAGCGCCGAGGAGATGATGCTCCTCTCCACTGTGAGTGAGCAAAACGGTGCCAGAAGGAGAGGGGAGGGGAGAGAGGAGAAATCCCAGCCCCCTTCATGCACAGCCCTGGCCCTGATGCAGAGCATCAATACCCAGGTCACTCCAGAGGTGATGGATGCTCCTCATCCATCCCTAGAAAAGCAGAGAGAAAGAGAGTCTGATTTGATGGGGCAAGGGCTGGCAGCAATTTGATTTTGAGAGTGTATGAGCTTTTTGTTACACCTCACTGTAGGGTTGGGTTTGCACTCAGCAGCTGATGGGCAACAGAGCAGTGAATGACACATCCCCCAACCACAGTCCGTCCTAAAATAACCACAATTAAAGGCCAGCAGAGCCGCAGTGACAATAAACAGGAGTAAATCACACTGTCAGTGGGAGTTATCCAGCCAGGCATCCTCCTGGGTGACAGCACTTCCCAGAAAGTGGTGCCTTAAAATGGAAAGGGGAGAGACCAATCCCCACGCCCAGCAACTGGAATTACCCCCCTGGGAAAGAGGAGCCAGTTCCTGCTTTTATTTCCAACTTCTTCCGAAAGTTGTCAGAACTCGTTCTGCTTTTCTCTTCTGGTTATTTGTCTAGTTATTAACATGTAAAAAAAGCACCCCAGGAGCGTTACCGGCAGGGGAGCCTAGTGGGACAAAAGCCCCTTCTCAGCAGGGCTGCCTCATACTCAGATTACTGAGTATTGTAATGCTTTCTCCCACTCTTGAAGTTCCCTGGGTATCCCTAGGGCACTTGGAGCAGCACAGGGCTGGTGGGGAGGGGATATTTCAGCCTCTCAGCAGCTGCCCCAGCTCTGTGGCTGTGGGGACCCTGCACAGTGACCCCGGAAGGCAGGAGCCAGGAGCATCATCCGTGTGCATCTCCATCCCTGTGCCATCTCCATCCCTGTGCCTACTCCATCCCTGTGCCATCTCCATCCCTGTGCCATCTCCGTCCCCGTGCAGCTCCATCCTAGCCCCTTCTCTGCACTACAATTCAATTATCTCCTTCCCATCCGTTTCACCTTGAAGGCAGCACGGGCCCTCCCCAGCACGAACCGTTTAGGGCTGCCATGGGCACAACAGGACAATTTTAACCTTCATTCAGCAGATCGCTCCTCATACGTTACATTTCATAAGGTCTAAATGACCCGTGCATCCTCCTGGTACGTTTTCCCGTCTCCCAGACACGACTCCGGCTTTTTTTAACCCTCACTTTGGAGGACCTTCGTGTCTCCTCCCCAGGCAGGCACCCGGCTCCTCTCTGGCTCAGCGTTTCTGACTTTTTGTTTTGTCACCCCCGCTCTCCTCCTAATGAGCTGTTAATGATATGTCCATTACCTGTGCAAATTAAGAGAGTGGATTCAGAGGATGTTTTTTACCCGGAGAGAGAGGCTGCTCCCAAGCCTGAGAGATGATAAATCATGCTGGTGTTTTTATTAAACTGCCGCTCTTGGGGGACCTGCCTCTGCCCAAACCCCCCATCGAGCAATCAACAACTTCCTCCGAGCGGCCCTGGACGGGCGGGCAGAGGAGCGCCACATTCACCTCTCCTTTAATTAGGCAAACAAATAAAGCGAGATGTCTAAATCCCCCTCGGCGGCCAGAGCCGGCCCAGACGCGCCCGGCCCGGCTGAAAACCCTGCCTTTGGGAAGGGCCGGGATGCTCGGACAGGCTGTGGTACAGGGATACAGGGATGGACAGCCCAGGTGTGAATAGGGCCAGATCCACCCCGTGCTCACACTCCCCAAACCTCACAGCCCCGGGCTGGGGAGCCTCCGGACCACCCCCGGGCACAGAGCACAGAGCTGATGCTCAGGCACCTGCAGGAGGATTAAATCTCAGCTTTCACGCACCTTCGAGCCTGGCTGGGTGATAGAAATTTATCTCTAAAGCACTTATCCTTTTTTTTTTTTTTTTTTTTTTTTTTTTTTTTTTTTTTTGTGGGCTTTAATTAAATATCTCTTTGTTTGAAGCAGCCACTGGTGGCCATGAGCTCTCCTGAGCTTTATCAGTGGCAGCAAGGAGATAACTGCCCACAATCTCCCCTGACCTTTCCTCAGCTCACAAGAAATGGCATAGGGTGGCTTCCTTCTTCTGTCCTATTATCTTCTGCTTTTTCTCCTCTCTGCCGCTTGCCAAGGGTTCCGAGAGCGACTGAGTCACTACCAGAAATATTAAGAAGAGACCCTAAAATATCCCTGGCAGTTTAACGGCCTGGGAAGCAGAAGGGCTTGTGTCTGCCTGGCCATCGTGAGCCATCACTGAGAGCAGCAGGGTCACACTTTAACGAACTGTTGGGAATTAAACAGAAGGACTGAAACTCAAAGGTGCCCCCGTGGCTTGAACTGAGTTTAAAGCAACTGACCTTTGGAGAGAATGAAACAATTCTCTTCCTTAAGTGTTCAAGGTTTGTTTTTTATTTCCCCCTGTGCAGCCTGATGCTTCTGGGATGAGTGGCAGGGGTGGCCAGAGCAGCGGTGACGCAGAGCTGGGGCCAGATGCTGATGCAGATGAACACAGCTGGTGATGCCCTCTGCTTCAGCACCAGGAGGATTTCTGGAGCTTTCCTGAAGCTGTGCCTGGGCAGAGGGGTAGGCACAGTGACAGCCATGCTTTCCCCATAAAAGGTTCTGAGCTCTTTTTTTCTCCTGTATCTTGCAAGCCCCAGCAACAAATTAAGGACTAAAAGTGAGGCTGGTTCCAGGGAAGGCAGAGCTGGAGCTGCACTACACCCAGCTCAGGGCACCTCATGTGCTGAGCTTCATCTTCTCCTTCCAGCACAGAGAGCAGCACTGCCCATGTCCCCTGGTCCTTTGGGACCCAGATAGAGCAGTCCTGGTGCAGCTCCTGGATTTGCTCCTGGCTCTGATCCTGGCTCTGCTCTGGCACAGCTGGGGCCAGCTCCTCCAGGGTCTCACTGAGGGTGAGGAAGGACAGCAGCTCCAGCTCCGCCACGTGTCCTGATGGCTCCTCCACGTCCCAGAGGCATCTGGGGATGGTGAGGACACTGAGCAAAGTTGGGAAAATACAAACTTCCATTGAAGCTCTCCCTCAGCATGACGGGTATCGGCAGTGGCACAGTGAATAAATCAATTTTAATGGAATTATCCATTTCAGTTCCCAACTTAATTGAGCTTTGCCCTGTACCTTAGCACGGGGGTGCCTCTCTGCATTAACCCTGTGGAGGCTGCAGTTTTCTACGGCCACTCACACACAGCCAAGGGTTTGCTCAGGAGATGCCTGACAGGATTTATCCAGGATGGAAACCAGTGCTGCTGCGGGAGCTCCCAGCCTGCTGCCACAGCTGGGAACACCACACGTATGCTGCTCCTCAAGCTGACAAATTTCTTCCTCCCAGACACAATCTTGTGCTCTCATGGGCAGTGGAGCCCGAGGAAACCTGTCCAGCCTCTTCATATGCAATCAAGGATGTGTGGTTTAATTAACTCACCCCAAATTCCTTCTCTCTCTCTCCCATTTCTGCTATTAATGTTTTTGTCCATCTGATAATGCTCCACTGCTAATTCTTTCTGGTTTTATAATGAATGATGCCGTGATAAAAGGAAGGTTGGCGGTGCTTTGGGCAGATTTCATTATCCATCTGAACAGATGACAGAGTCTCATTCCCTCCTTTCTCCCCCTGCACACCCCACCTTTCCTGGGCAGTCACCTGAGGAATCCTCCTGCCCCTCTCTGCTGCCCTAGGGTGCACAGGAAGGTCCCCCACCCCCCAAGGAGGTGACAGCTCTGGCAAAGGATGTGCTGGCACTGCCAAGGCCAGAACATGGGGTCTGGCACAGCCAATAAATCCAATATTTCCAAGGCTGCACACACACAGCAGCGTGGCCGTAAATCAGAACCAACTCGGAGCAAAACTTCCTCGGGGTGTAAATAAATAGCTGTTTGTACAAAGTGCACTGGGTGCGTGGAATACTGATCCAGCAGTAGGGGTCAGCTGGGAGCCAGCCACATGAGCCCACAGCATCCTCTGCACCAGGGGCAGCTCCAGGGGGATTCTGTGAGGGAAAAACCAGGAGGGTTCATCGAGAGCATGACCCTGACAAGGCACCTGCATTGTCCCTGCCAGCAGTGCCCAGAGAGAGGCTGAGGCAGGGGCTGCTGAGGGGTCCAGTCCTCCTGTCTCTGTGGCCATGAGGGTCCAGCCCCCTCCCCAGCCTCCTGCAGCCCCTGTCCCAGCCCAGCAATGTGTTTGTTTTCCTGCTGTAAAACCTGAATGGAAATGTCACGAGGACAATCACCATGGTGACATTTCAGCAGCTCCATATAGAGCCACGCAGGAAATGAATTTCAAAAATCCCTATTAAAAATGGAAGGGCAAAAACAATTTTCTGGGGGAAATTTGTTCTGATAGAGCTCATAGACTTTTCTTTTTTTTTAAGGAAAAGGTCTCCAGCAAAGAAAGTTTGAGGTATGCTGCTTTTCTAGGGCTTCTATTCTTCCTGAAAGAACAGACCTTTTCCAAGAGCGATTTTGCTGGATGATTTTTAGTTCAGAAACTAAACTTTGTTGCACCATTTACCAATTTTTTTTTTCCCAGCCTGGCTGCTGCTCCAGAGGATGATCGCAGCTGAGGGTTTATTCTCCAGCCAGTGCAGAGCTTGGCAAGGCCAGGAGAGAGGCGGGTGATTATTTCAGTCCCTGGTTCCTCTCACTGGCTGGTACAGCACAAAAGAATGCTAATGCTCGTGTCTTTATGAAAGCACTCGAGTTCATCAGCTTTGCAAAGAAGAGAAATTAAATCAAGATTTAATTGGGATATGCATGTTTTATTCATGGTACTATCCACAGGAGAAGCCAGACAGCTGAAGGTAAAGCGGAGTGGGGGGGAAATCTTTTGAAAAGTTGTTTCTCTCTGATTAAATAGAGACAGTTTCCAACTTCAAAGGGAGGGTTCCTTTAATGTATTTTAAATGCTCCAATGTGCCATTCAGTGCAGCAGCCTGGCAAGGGCAGCGCTGGCCCCTTGCTCTGCTCCTCTCCACGGCCCCTAGAAGGAACGCAGTGCCCCAGGGTGCCTCCCCCAGCAGATCTGGTGGCATTAGGGCTGACCTGAGGGTCTCAGGAAATGCTTGGTCCTGTTCTCTCACCTGTGCCCTGGCACAGGGTGGTGGTCCCGTGCTGCTCAGGCCACCAGACCCTGAGGAATGTGGACATTGGCAGCTTCTGGAAGGTGCCAAAGGAAGGAAAACCCGTCTGGAGTTTTCACATCCACCTTTGCAAGTTTGGTGTCTGGGAAGTTAATTGTTTCTGCCTCTTCTGTGGCTGCACCAGGAGGGGAGGATGGATCTCACTGCTGGAGGAAGCCTTCCTGTACTTTCCATATTTTCATTTCTCTCCATTTCTTGGACAGCAACAGGTCCCAGCTCTGAGGTAGCTGATGCAAAAAGCTGTATAGCTCCGGTGGGAACATTTCCAGCCACCTTCAGGGCCCAGCAGGTTCAGCCACCGGGCTGAAGAGCAGTTTGTGGTGCTGATCCTCCTCGGGGGAAGCTTCAGACACTGTAAGAACAGCTCTATTTTTCTGGTTACACTCCTGCGAGTCAGAGGAGAGGCAAAGCAGGACAGGGAGGGGACAAGGGTGAGAGCAGGAAGGTTTCCAGTCTATGCTGGAAGCCTTTTCCTCTCCTGCCTTTCCCCGTGCCTGGTACCGCATATCGAGGGATGGGAGAGCTGTGCCTTTCCCCAGGGACGCTGCAGGCATCCAGCAGCAACGCCACCGGAGCAGGGAGCTGGGGAATGCAAAGGAGGAGAGAGGCCAAGGGAGGATGGGTGCCACAAAAGCAAGGATTTAAGGACACCGGGAACTTCTGGTTCGCTTTTCAGATTGAAATGTGTATGTGAGGCACTGCAAGATAGTGGTTGTAAGGGAGGAGGGGATATGGCAGCAGCACTCCTATTGCTCCTGGTGGGAATTTTTCTATAAAGGACCGATTGTTCAGCGACGGCGCATGACAAAAATACAATTGGAAAAGTGGGCGAGAAAAAAAAATAAGGAAGAAAAGAAAATCTTCTCTGTAACTTGTGCCCTTCAGAAGCAGCCCCTGTCGCGCTCGGTGCCTGGCGGAGCCGCCGCTGCCTTGGGAGCCTCAGGTCTTTGTTAAGAAAAGGACACAAAGAGAAACACGAGTTCTCCCGAAGGCTCATTATTCAAACTGCTCCAGACCCGGCATTGCAAGTGCCGGTGACTTTGGAAGATGAACAATCTTATCTCCTGGGTGAAAAGGACCATTTGTTGTTCCCTGTCCGGGAGAGAAAGCCCACAAAAGGCACGGCACGGGAGGAAACTTGGAGAATATCTGAGCCAAACTTGCCAGGAGATAAGCAGAGGAGGGAGCGGTGCCAGTGACTGGCACAGGGATTCTCGGGAGAGGCACAGCCCAAAGCCCTGCCAGGACAGGATGGGAGCAGGAAGCACAGGGACCTCAGGGTCCCTCTTAATGGAAGAAGATGGCCAGAGGAGGGAAGGAAAGCTGAAGAAAGCTCAAGGAGGGAAGGAAAGCTGAGGAAAGCTCAAGCTGAGCATCCTCCTGCACTCCTCGGGGCCAGAGCTCAGGCAGAGCCTGGGGCATGTGCTGGCAGCAGCCCTGCCCGCCTGTCCTGGGCTGCCTGGGGACCTGCAGGCAACTGTTTGCCTTTGTCACGTATTTATTTTGGACACTGCAGCGCCAACTCCCTGCTCAGCGGGGCATGGAGAGGCTGGGGTTGTGTAGCTGCAGCTCTGCAGCCCAGGCCTGGGCAGAGGCAGGAGCTCATCCAAAGAGGCTTCACACCCCTGTCCCCCTCCTGAGCAATCTCTTAATGATAAAAGTCTCTGTGGTTTGTAATTACCAGTTTGACAAGTTCATGAGTTGTCTGTTAATTATTATAATTAGCTCTGGCTGAGTGAGAATGCAGCAGTTCAACAACAATATTAATGATGGGAAAACTGTTATTGAGAATGAACTACAGCGAGCATCCAGGATGGGCTCCCCCTGCTCTCCTTCATGCTCAGCCCAGCCCCAAACTGCCCTGGAGAGTTCAAACCACTGTCTCTGCTCATAGGAAAGGGAACGAAACTCATCCTGGGCTGCCCAAAGCAGACTCAAGATTTGGGCCAGTAAAGGAAATCACGTGGCAAGGCTGCTGCAAAACCACAGAGGCTGGAAAGGGACAGACAGGAGCAACATGAGATTTGGGCCCTGGGAATCTCTAACTCCTCTCTGTTTCACTCAAGATCCTGTGACTGAATTCCGGCACAAGCCTTTCCTCCTGGGAGTGTGTGGCATGAGATGCAGGCCTGAGCAAATACCAGAAAACTCTCAATTTTGGGCACCCATAATTCACTGAGAAGAACAGATTTGACTTCTCAAACACAGCATGATCCCACCCAACAGACCTCAGCTTCCGTCCTCTTTTCCAGTTCAAATGTACACAAAGTACTTATCTGAAAGTGCAGGAGCAAACCTAAGTGGGAGTTGGGACCTTCTGTGGGAGCTGACAGGGACAGCCCAGCCTGGGATGCACCGGAAGCCCTGGAACCAAGACAGAGCTTGGCCACTCCACAAACCAACCTCTGCTCTGCCACGGCCTCTGCCACACAAGCAAAGAACCATGGCCAGGACCTGGTGACATTCAGGGCTCAAAAATCAGGCCCTGATATCCCACGGGACCAGCTGCCTCCTTGGAGCCAGGGAAGCTCCAGGTTTCTTTCCTTTGCTGGGAAACTTCATTTGCTTTTCAGACAAGAGCTTCTGCACACCAAGAAACTCAATTTCAAATACTCACAATCTCAAATACAGATGCAGTTATTTATTTTTTTAAACTGTAAACAGGTTTTGAAGAAAAGATCAAAATCAGAGGGAAGCATTTTGAAGCTGTTGGGATGAAGTGCTCTGCTGTACATGATAGGAATTTCCTGGGAGTAATTTCTATTTGAGGGATTTACATTTGCTTTTACATCCCAAAAACAGAATGGGGGGGAAAAAAGGCTGAAGTTGCAAGGATTTTGGTAGGGCAGCACAGGTATTTCCCACCTCCATGGGCTGAGGGATCTGGCAAGGGAAGGATCAGCTCCCACAGCCTCCCCTGGCCAAGCATTCAGCATTCCACCCCTTCTCCTTGCCTCCCCAGCAGCATCTGTAATGCATCCACGGCATTCCCCAGGGAAAAGCTTACTGCAAACACCTCGACCCTGCTGACAGAGTGGGGAAAAGGGCCTTGAGGAGCCAGAAAAGATTTCACACGTGGAAATGCAGAGAGGAGATGGGGCAGGGCGGGCTGTGCTCCTGCATGCTGAGGATCCATTTCCTTCCGAGGGAATTATTAAAGGTTTTGCACCGGGGAACAAATAATTTTAAGCAGAGGAATCCCTCTGGCTTTGTCCTTGCAGACAGATGAGAGGAGCAGGAGCCTCAGTACTGGGTTCCTCCCCTCCCTCAGCCTTCTGGGAAGCTCCTTTGAACACTTACAACATCAGAGCACAGGGCCTGATTTGTTAGACAAGCCAGACTTTATTATTTTTTTAAAAGGGGGATATTATCTCCTGCCTCCAAAGGAAAGGGGAAGAGGAGAAAGCCACTGATACGGAGGGGGGTAGAGACAGACACAGAACCTCATTATTAAACAAAATAAATAAAATATACTAGCAGAAAATGTGTCTTGGCTTTATTACTATATTCTGTCCTCTAAATATTTCATTTCCAACTGATGCCCAAGCCAAATGGAAAATTTCAAGCAAAACTGTACTACTTAGAATATACTTAATTATTGATTCGGCCAGGAGGGAAAAAAAAAGGAAAAAAAACAGAGGGGGAAGAAAAGGCACTGAGCCGGTGCTGACTGCTTTTTAACCCTTGCAGCATCCCACCCTCCCTCCTGTGGGAAGGGAGCTCTGCTGTTCTGCTGGGGGCCCCTCCAGCAGGTGTTTGAGGAAGAAGAAAACACCTTGGTCATTGGTTTCCTCTGGCTTTTCCCTCCCTGTATTTACCTAGAAGTCCTTTTTAATCATTGCAGGTAATTTTGGAGGGTAAATCTTGTGGTCATGGATGAAAGCTAAAAATGTGGACCTGGAAAAGCCGCCAGAAGGTGTTTGTAATTCACAACAAAATGCAATTCACAAAAACCCCATTGGTTCAGACTCTCCTTCCTCGCGTGCTTGTCGAAGCCACTGACTGTATCTGTTTTCCATCTCCTGCTCTGGAGAGTGATCCACCTTCCCATATTCAAACCTAATAAGCTGATTTCTCTGTGAGACACAGGTATTCTGCAGGCACAGGAGCTTTTTTTACCCTGGAATCAACCCGAGCTGCAGTTTTCCTGTCCCCTGCTCTCAGAAATCCTTCAGCCCCCATGCCCTCTGCCCTCTCTGGAGCCTGAGGGGGCCCTCAGCACCCCAAGAAGACCCCAGAATTGGAGGACCATTGCTGGGGGGGTCACACGCAGGGCCTTGTGGTGCCCAGGGGATGCCAAACCCACTGAGGGGGGCACAGCCCACTACAAAGGGAGCCACACACTCAATTAGGAATTTCACTGAAACTTCAAATACAGCCCTTTATTTTTTTATTCTTTATTTTTTTAAGCAACAAAATTATGCCACGTTACAGAGAAAGTGACAGGTAATTTGGGACACAGAGGATTTCTCGGGCTCTATAGTTAATGGGGAGTTTAGCACCAATTCCTCTGTAA
Source organism: Sterrhoptilus dennistouni (assembly GCA_013397095.1). Lineage (NCBI taxonomy): Eukaryota > Metazoa > Chordata > Aves > Passeriformes > Zosteropidae > Sterrhoptilus > Sterrhoptilus dennistouni. The sequence goes on from VWZU01010241.1 coordinate 678,790, forward strand.
TTTGCACTTCTGAGAAACCACATTATTATAAAGTCACGAATCTTGGGCATGTTTAACTCCAAGATCTGCCAGGCTGATGATGACCAGGAACTGAGGAGGTCTGAGTCCACAGGTCACCCATTTCAATATCTGAGGCTGGGTGGCTTCCAAAAAACAGCTGCTCCAACGGCGGAGCCGAAAATTGGAGGTGACATTCAGAAGTCTCTGAAAATTATAACCCTGACTTCCTCCTTGAAAAGCTTATCTGAATCCTGGCTTATCCTTTGATGAGGTTACTGAAAAAGCATTCTGCTCAGAGTACTTGAAAGATAACGGGCAATATATGTGAGCCAGTGCGCTTCTCCTGGGGGGAAACACTATCGAACTCCTGGAACATGGGACACTAATTAAATGGCCTGAATCATGCTGGACACTCAGCTCCTGGGTGCTTTGTTTAACCCCTTCCCAGCCTTCCACACCTGGAGCAGATGGGCACATCCCTCGTACTCCTGTGGTCAGGTATGCTCCAAAGCATGCCACTCCATCCTGCTCCAGAGCCCTCCGTGGGAGACAGCAGCATTCCCTGATCCCCAGCTGAAGGGAGAGCATCCCTAAGGAGCTCCCAAAATCTTTATTCCTGAAATAAATCCCATCTGGACAACCAGCTCGCTTTGCTCCCCAGGAGATGTTGAGCTGGGGCTCTGTCTAACACTGCCCATTGGTAAGGACGTGGCAACATTTAAATGTTCATGGAAATTGAAGCCAGTGCTTGAATTTCTTGGATGCTAAACCCACAGCTGTGAGCAAGGGTCTTCCCAGACTTTGGGAAGAAAGCGAACATAAGTGGAGAAAAGAGGGAAAATTATTAATTCAGTAATGCTTAATGGCCTGACAAAGGGGCAGGGAAAAATGATCCTGCTCTGCTTTGGAGGGAAAATAACCAGGCTTCCTTTAAAAGTTTTGCCCTCAGAACAGCAGGCACAGCCACATTTCCAGGAAAAAAAACCTTGGTTGGCAGGAGTCAGTGCCAGGGCTTGTTCCCAGGCACAGCCACCCTCCTCTTCCTCCTGCCACAGACAGCCGTGGCTGCACTCGGATCTCCTGCTCTGCCACTTCCCTGCTGAGCCTGTAGCCCAAAAAGCAGGGAAAAAAGAACAAAACTGTTTTAATGGCATAATTTATTTTGAAATGAGCTGTCTCTCCGTGCTGTCCCAGCCCCCAAACGCCAGTAATTGTTGGTTGGTTCCCTGCCATCTCCCCGCCAGCGCCTTCAGCGTCTCAGGCACTGCTGCATGAGATTAGTGGGAAGCATTTGGAGTCCCTCACTTCAAAGGGATGGAAAACTGGAAATTTAACAGAATCTATTATGCAGGTGAAGGAAAAATAGGCAAGTCTTGTTAAAAAAGATGGATCATTTCCTGTCTTTCTGGGGCAGGGAGTAAGGCAGCTGGGGCAAAAGCCCCAACTTAAAGAGGTGCAAGGTCCAAAAGTCAAGACAGGGAAAGATGAGGGAGAAGTGCCTGGGCTCCCTGCAGGAAGAGAGCAGAGCCCACCTGGGATGGGGTGGGAAGCCTTGGGTGGCCCGTGGCAAGTCTCTGCTGCCCCTCTGAGAGCAGCCCCACATCCAACATCGGGTCCTGCTGCGTCAATAAAGAAGGACAGAGCAGAGGAAGGAGGAGAAGATGAGACGGTGGAAGTGAAGGGTGGGGCGATGTTCTTCCAATCGCCTGTGACACGCCCCTGTGGTTAACACCGCCCTGGGCACTTGCCCTGGCCTGGCTGTGCCCGGGGGCTGTGCCCGGCTGTCGGGGCAGCCAAGCCCAACAGCGCCAAGGGAAACATCCAAATGGCCTTCCTTGAAAACGCTGAGCGCTATTTCCACAGCCCCTTAAACAGAATAATTCATTAGTCAGCTCAGAACAATCAATACCGCCGCCGACAATTTATACACCAGCTCTGTTTACCCAGCAGACCCTCTTTGATAATATTATTTATGATTCCAAATAACTCCATCGGTGTTCAATAGAGCTGGGAGGTACCTAGGGGACCGGGGCACAATCAAATTATGAAGACATATGGTTTACTCAGCGCTGGAAATGTTCAACTGCATTTCATTACTGCTCGTCCTGCCGCAGCACCTTCCCCAGCACTTACATGGCCTCCTCCAGCTCCGCTGCTGAGCGGGAAGGCTTCTTCAGGGAGAGACTCTGGCTCTGGTGATGGAGAGATGTGGCCGTAAAGGGAATTTTATTGTGCCTGTTCCTGCCTGCGTGCGGCTGAAGGACACGCCGAGCAGCTCAATGCATCCCCGGCCGCGGCCGCAGTTCGAGACCGGCGTTGTGGGGCTGGCGGGGGCAGCTCCAGCCCGGAGTGATGTGTGAGAGGCACGGCACGCTCGGCAGCTCCTGCCCGGATTTATGGTCGATGCATGCACTGTGTAGTTTTTAATAAAGCGCCTCTGAAATGCCCACGGAGCGGCCAAGTGCTGAGTCATTATTATCGACGGAGCAGTGCCCGAGTCGAGCCTGCGGGAGGGCACAGCCAGCGCTGCTCTGGGAACTCCAGCCCTCCCTGCAGAGGAGCAATAATTAATCAGACAATGCATGATATGCAACAAATTAAAAAGATAAACCTTCCCAACAAAAGTGATAGGGCTGGAGAGAGGCGGGCTGTGCTCGGAGCGAGCTGGTGTCCCATTTCCATCTCACAGAACTTGCACAGAACATGGGCTGGGTCCTGCCAGACCCACTGGGGTGTTCAGGATGGAGAACTGCCCTCCTGGCTGCCCTGGGCACAGGGAAATCAACACTTCATGCTTGTGAATGTGTCCTGGAAGCTCCTCCCTGCGCTGATCCTGCTTGTTCTGAATAGCTGGGACTCTAAAATAAAGTGATAAAGGTTATCACTGTGGAAATACAATTTCTGAGAAAATCCCACCAGACTAATAATTAAAACAGAATCTGAAGATTCTGACAACCCTGTGTTTCTTCTCAGGTTTCAGCTGCTTCTGCTACGTGATTCCCTGTAGGAAAATCAGAATCTTCCTTCCACAGCAAACCCAGATACTTCAGGACCCATTTCTGTTCCTCCTGCAGCAGAATGGAGAAGTGAACAGTGACACTTCCTGTGGAATGGAAAGAAAAGATGTTCACAACTCAGTAACAAAAGGGGTTTCACTTCCATCTCCCAAGGCTGGCTGTGATGCGGGTGAACTCCTGGCTTCTGGTGGGAGCATGTGAGGCTGGGGAAGCTCCTGAGCATGGGTGGGACAAACAAAACATTGCAGACCTCTCCCTACAGCTCCTGAGACAGAAAGATCTGGGATCAGGAGTGTCACAGTGTGTGCAGGGAGGGGTGAGTTTGGGCTGTTGAGATGCTGAGCCCTCTCACCATCTTTGTGGTTCTTCTCTGGTCTGGATGTAGAAGCTCCATGTCTACCTTCCCCTGGGGACTCCAGAGCTGGAGGCAGTGCTCAGGTGGGGTCTCACCCAAGCAGAGAAGAAGAGGAGAAGGTGTGCACGTGTTCCTGGAGTCAGCCTTTGCTACCTTGACTCCAGGAAGATGAAGACGCCTCCCTTCCACAGTCACTGCCCTGCCCTTCAGTGCTGAGCCAGGCTCAAGTCTAAGGAGGCTTTTAGGCTGTGCACATCACGCTGCTTCTGTAGCCTAAAAGGAGGTGTTTGGATTTCTATATTTAGGTGTCCTCACTTCCTTTCCTCTTTGACATTTATGAATTTTAGATGTCTTTCATGCTGGGCTTCTGAAGGGCATCCTGGAGAGACACGTGGTGGCCCTGGCCCTGCATCCCCTGGTCCTGCAAGGATGTGGCTCTGATCATCTGCTGGCCTGGCCAGGGCTTGCTCAGGGACCACTGCCAGTATCTTCTCCAGCCTTTAACAGACGTGTGGGGCTGCTGCTCGCTCCGCAGCTGCTGGAGGGAGGGAAGGGGAGGGAGAGATGTCTGGGAGCAGTGGAAAAAACCGAGATTACAAGGGATCAGGGAGCTGCTGTTAAAGTACATGGCAACTTACAGATGAAACAGGCAGCGGCTGCCGGGAGCTGAAGGCAAATTTGGCAGTGGGCTTGTGCAGGAGACTGTCATGGAATTAGCCTGGCTGAAATGTGGGTGGGATGGGGACCATGCAGACCCTTGTGCTGGCTGGTTGGGATGGGGTACCACTAGCCTGCCAATGAACTTCACCACAACCACTGACTTAAACACTGCTAAGCCTAAGCCTAAGCCTAACTGCATCACCAGGAATGGTTCAGATCAGGAAGATGGAAGAGCAGCAATGTTGGAACTCTGCCGGGATCACTTGGCATGGCTTTTCCATCCCCAGGCTGGACATACAAGATGGAGAAAGGGGAAAGACCTCGGTCAGGTCCTTTCCAAAAGCCCAGGGGACTGATGACTGGACTGTGGCTCTGTCCCTGCTCCCCATCCTCTGCCTCAACAGAGCTACAAGGGTGCAAAAGGCCCCTCCTGCGCAGGGACAGGCAGGGAGCCAGCACGGGCTTTTCCATCCCCAACCTCCACGGAGACAGACACCTGTGTCCCTCCTCTCTGCCGGGCCGTTTTTAGCAGCCGTAATTATACCCTTTCAATCTATGTATAAATAATTGGAATTCCGGGTAAAATGTCGGGTTGCTTGATTTACATCCCCAGTGAGCCGATAAGGTTGCAACAAGGATAAATCACGGCAGAAGTGCACACTCAGAAGATCTCAGAGGAAAAGAGAGAAACTTCTGCCCGCCCTCCGCCCTTTACCCCCCCTCCCGCTCTGCCATTACTCATGCTTGTTTGTAAAGTGGCCAGGATACTTTTGGCATTAAACAAACATTGTGCGATTGCCCAAGCATTCCATCATTGTCCTAAGTGCCCATGGAGAGTTGCAGGAAGAAGGCTCTTGTTTTTTCTGCCTGCTTCTGTTTTCAGCCCACCAAAGGCAGAGCTGTAGGGGAGGTTGTGGGTGGGGGCTGCTCTCAGGGATCCTGGTTCCATCGCCCCACTGACCCCCTGGCCTCTCCACCTCAGGCTGGAATTTTCAGAAGCAGCTATGCAGGACCCACTGAGAGGTGGGGAAGGTGCTTTGGTGCCCCCAGACCCGCAGCCCTGCAGCGTTAACTGTGGCTGCTGCATCTCTGCCCAGCCGGCAGCGTGGCGGGGCTGCAGCAGGAGACAGACGGGTCCGTCCTGGAGGTTTTTCAAGTGGAGATTAACCACTGAGTAGGTTGTTTTTATTTAAGATGCCATATGTCTCTTCCCTCTAAATATCTCTTCCATCAGATACCGCTGTGATTCCCACTCTGCCTCCCAACCCTGCCTTTGAGACACTATTGCAAACACTTCATAAAACCCTGTTAGATCGGAGATGGGAAATGCTTTGAAGCTCCTTCTGCCCCCTCCCTGCAGACGCCGGACCCAGCGCGTTCGCAGCCGCTCTGTCCACCCTGCGGCGTGGTCAGGGAGTGGACACTGCCCGCAGGCCGGGCCCTGGCGCCCATTTGGCTCCCGCCGTGACTCATTGGATTGCACTGCAAAATCCCTTCCCCGCTTGCGAAAGGGGATAGCAGCGTTATCCTCTTCCCCTGCTGTGAGCTTCAATATATCAAGGATTGTGAGGCACTTAGTGCTATGTAAATGGGAGACGTATCAGCTGTGCCTCAGATAAATGAATTTCACTTAGATTGATGGGTGTGAAGCACTTCCAAAATTAGGCCTATTCTTCTTAAATCAAACAGTTTCCCCAAGCCAGTTCAGCTCCATTGATGTAGAGGAAGTCATCAAGCTGCAATTCATCATCCAGCTCAATCACAGACCTTCAACACGCTGACCCACTCTGAGCTTCCTCCTCTTGGCAGGGGGAGAGGGTTTTGGCTAGGCTTAGGAGGAGCGGGACACTTCTCCTCCATGCATGGGTCATCCACAGCTTGGGCTGCAAAACCCTGTGCTTGTTCTGATCCTTACACCGCACTGCCTTTATGCCATTAAGTGTTCTATAACATCACAAACGTCATTTCATTCAGCCAGCAAAGAGTAAATCCCTTTTATGCGTAGGAGCACCACCAAACTGCAGCTTGCTGAATAAATCTGTAGTAAACCCACCCAAGTGTTTGTAGCAGCTTCTTCGCCTGCCTAGTAGGGCTGCCACCCATCCCAACCACATGGACTGCTGGAGGGGAGTGGGTCTGCAGGCAGCCCATCCTCTCCAGGCTGACAGTTCTCCTCCTCCCTATGCCAAAGCCAAGCACCTCCTGCCTGGAAGGATCTGTCTAGTGTTTATGCGCAGAGCAGCACAGCTCCCTCCAACTTTTTAACTGCAGATAATCAACAAAGCTGGGCAAATAATTTAGCGAGTATAATTTATTCTATGAATTTTGATTCTTTGCCCACAAGCAGCTTGTGCTGCTCACCAAGGTATTGGTGCTGTGAAATTATGCAGGGGAGCTGCCGCCTTGGCCCAGGGCTGGCTCAGCCGGCTGGCAGTGAGCAGGACACCCTGAGCAGGCAGTGCTGGCCCGGGGCTTGTCCTCCATCAGGTGCCTCATCGTGTAGCATTTGTCCTGCTGGTGGCCTAGGAGGAATTGGAGCTGAGAGGGCAGGTAGGTGTTGTTAGCAGGAACTATCCCCACACACCAAGGACAGCGGTTCCCACTCCCCAATCCAAGAGAGAGCTACAGCAACCCAGCAGCTCAGAAATTGTCATAATGTGGCCACATCATGCATATGTTTGCAACAAACTGCCCCACACTGACATTAAATGAGGCTAAATATCCCTGGGAGCAGCAGTAAGCACAGCTGTGCTGTTTTCCCCCGTTGGCAGCGGAAGGAGATGCTGCTGCTGCCGCTGCCTCACGCATGGCCACCGTGCCAGTGAGGAGCCTGCCCGAAATTCCACTGTGGAAGCTGCGAGGTGTTCTGCAGCTGCTCTGGGCCGTGTTTGCAGCGTGGCTCGTGTCTGTTGGGCCGGTCCCTGTGCCAGGCTTGTGCTCCCGTTGGTGCTGTCAGGCACGGGGCAGCCGTGGGGACACGGACACGGCCACACACGTGCAGCACGTGGCGCTGACGTTGTCCCCAACCTCTGCTCCTCTCCGGCCGCGCGTCCAGCAGCGCCTTTATGTCTGACAGGCGCTGGAAGAGCTGATGCAAGTTTTCATTAACAGTTCCTCCGAGGGGGGAGTTAACGTGTTTGCGAAGAGAATGTGCGGCTGTAAATCACCCACGGGCCCGTCCCCGTCCCTGGCTGTTTGCCACCGCCGGCGGCAGGGTGTGCATGCGGCTGTCACTCCGTGGATGCCCTCCATCCCCTTTCTTTATCTCCTAAACATTGCAATCTTGTCGTCTGCAGCAAGAGCTACAGCCCTTCAACTTAAATGTGCCTGCCAAGAAAAATGTTGATTTTTTGCCTCCACCTACCTTCAGATATCTGATTAATTCAATGCAAGGAGCAAGGAATTAAGTTGGGGGTTTTTTTAAGCTGAATACAGAAACATTGATGTAGAAAACCGCTGTGGCTGTTAGAGCTGCCTGGTGACTGAGACAGCCTTAGAATGCATTTTAGCTTGGCTTGGCATGCTGGCTTTGACGAGCTAAAGGAAAAGTGAAGTAATCCCAGGTCTTAATGAATAATGTTCAAATCCAACTTTCATTTTCCAGTGCATCCATACATTCAAGAATGACTCACAAGGTGTTTGTTGTGCGGTGGAAGAATAGCCAAGCTGGGAAGGGTATTTTTATGTGTTTGTGAATCATTGTATATGATATTTTCCTCCACTGTGCCTCTCTGTCCTGGCAGTTTTCTGCAGAGAAATCCATTCAGCTGCACTGGAAATGTAGGCACTTTATAGAAAATCTTTAATAGCACCAGCACAAATGGATGGCTCTTATTTCCTCTCCACAAAGTGGCGATTTGCAAAACCACTGCTAACAAATAGTTACCCTCCTTCCCCAAAACCATCAAATAAAGACCGATGGAGCTGCCTCCTGCACCGATGGGTCGGGCAGAGCCTGGCACAGGGACAGGCACCTCGTGACCCCCTGGTCTGCCAAGCCACACACGTTCATGGATGGGCCATGGGGGTGATGTCCATGGATGGGACATGGGGGTGCTGTCCATGGATGAGACAGGAAGGTGAGGTGGGATTGCACAGCCTGGGGCTCCTGCCCCCAGGGTTGGATTTGGGGACAGTGACTGCAGTGTGGAGAGGGCTGGGTGAACACATGGCTGCACAGGTGCCAGTGTCTGTGCAGACACATATGAGAGAGACAGGAAACGGCGCGGATCCCTTCCAACTCACTCTGTCCTGGCTCCTGTGCCTGTTTGTTTTCTGGTACACTTGTCTTGCTGGAATTTTTAACATTTAATTAGTTGAGCCAGCTGCTTCTGCTTTGCAAAGGGCTGGGGAGTTCTGCCTGGTTTCAAAGGCAGGTTTCTTTGTTCCTAGGATCCATCCAGGCTCCTGTGGAGGCACAGAGCCTGGTGCCCTGATTCCACCGCTGTTCCTCTGGGTACTGAGCTCCCATTGCTGGATCCAGGGACATGCTGGGAGCTCTGCATGGTACTGCCAGCTGGGGCTCCAGCCTGGCTGGGATAACAACAAAGCTCGGAGCTGCCATACGTCCCCTCTCCATCCCTCTGCACTGAATTGGAGCTGAGAGTAACCTTCTGCCCTGCAGATTACTGTCCTGTGGAAACGAGATGGAAACCAGAAGACTCATCGAGGAGGAGAAAGGGCCCCAGAGGCTCCGTGCTGAAGGGCTCTGGGCATTGCCACACTCCCTTCCTGAGCCACCCTTCCTCACCCGGCCCTGGCAGAGCCCTCCCTCCTTCCCTAGTGGCCACCCAGCCCTGGAGGAGCACGGAGACGCTGGCCCCATCCAGGCACTGCAGGACAGCCCATGGGTTCGGGGCTGATAATCATGCAGCCTGATTATCACCACAGCTCGTGAGAACTCTTCTAAGGCGTTTGCCTGCAGAAAAAGTCAGAGCCCCTCAAATGTCAGGTGTCAGCAAAGCCTTTCTGCAGCCCCAGGCGCACTTCGCTCTCCTGCTTCAAGTGACACAAAGGCTCCTGCACGATTCTATTCAGCCCAGATACCATCTCCAGGCTTTAAAATTGAGAGAATTTTGCCTGAAAATAGAGATGTGATCTTTATTCCGATCGTTCTAATCATTCCTTTTCCCCCTGGGAAATAAATTTTTAATTGTTCTTATTCTTCCATAGCACCTTTGAAGTGCTTTTGCATTCAAAGTCCAAGATAGAAGAATACTTTAAACTTTCCAATTTTCAGACCCTGGCAAACCCATCGCTTCTAACATAAACAAACAAAGCCCAAACATGTTTAATGAAACAGTTTCAGTTTTCAAAATGAACTATTTTGTTTTGATCAAAAAGCCATTTGTAGCTCCAATCCCGAAGACGTTTTCCCAAAATCCATTTAAGCCAGCTCTGAAAACCCCTTTGCAGAGAGAGGTGTGACGTAGGTTTGTTTGCCAGCCTGGATTCACTTCCCCACATTAGAGCTGCCAGAAGTGAGACCTGGGTTTTGGGGGGATGGAAACCTCCTGTGTTGGTCACAGGTGATTCCCCTGACAGAGGGGATGAAAGCAGAGCCTGGCAAACAGCACCCAGGAAACAAAACAATGAATTTTCCCTTCATTGGGAAACACTGCGGAACAAAACTATTATTTTCTCCCGTATCCCAGTCCTCGCATCTCTGACCCCGTGCAGGGATTTCGGTCCTGGCCGCACCTCCCACTGCTGCCACATCCAGCTCTGGGCTGGGGCCAACAGCCCTGCTCTAGATGAACTAAAAATTCATTTCTAGCAGGCACTGCACCCAAAAGTGCTGCGCATGCAGTTGATGCTGCCAGCGAGCTCATTAGCACAGCGGCTCGCCCGGCGTGCCGGGGGAAGGAGCCCGGCCACGGCTGCGGCGGGGGCACCGACAGCTCTCACCTGCCCGGGGATAGAAGCCACCTCCCGAGGGCGGGACACTCACATGAGGCTCTGCAGGGCGGTTCCCGGGCTCGGGAGGGGCTGAGAGCGGGGCACCCGCAGAGAGGTGCAGCAAAAGCCGGGGGGTGGTTCTGTGGCAGCAAAGCTGTGACCTGCTCAGAGGAGCCAGAGCTGCCCCACGGCGAGGAGAAGCATCCTCTCCCTGTCGCTGCCCCTGCATCCCTTCGAGGACCGCAGCGTCATCCTTGCGTGAAGCCCCGAGGGAGTTCCTGAAGAGCTCCGGCCGCGGGGCAGGGAGTGATTCTTTGTCACCCATGCCACACCTCTGCTCATCCCTCGGTAATCACCTCCCGGCCCTGCCCCGGGGATGGCAGCACTGGGTGCTCCCCCGGTGCCTGCGGCTGTGGCAGGGCCATGAGCATCATCCCCCGGCTCCTGGCACAGCCGTGAACGCTGTCCCCACCCCCGGCTTCCCAAACGCTGCACGAGCTCAGTCCAAGGTGCTGCCTGAGGCTGGTCACTTTGTCGCTGCAGGGCTACACCCGGTTATCACTCCTCTGGCACTGCTACCCTTCGAAGTGTCTCAATAAAAGCAGAAAAAAGAGCAGTAAAGTCGAGTGGAAACAACTCCAAGAGGGTTTGGCAGGTCTGACTTATGGGAAGAGACGAAGGAACTGAACACACAGACCTGTAAGAGAGGACACATGTTCCTCCTGTGCTCTCCTTCCTGGAGTCGTGCTAAGCTCCAGCTGTGGGGACAGCGGGATGAAATTGCAGGCACGGGTGTTTCCAGCTGAACCCACCTCTTCCCAGGCAGACAAACAGGTTGCTTTGAGGGATTTTAATTTCCTCCATCACAGAGCAGCCATGTGCCTTTCATACTGGGAGCCTTTAAACACTTTGGGAAGCAGCTCCAACGCGTTCTGTGGGCACAAGGAGATAACAGAAACCTCTCAAGGAACTCTCTCCAGCAGGGAAAGTTCAACCTTTGTGGTGCATCCTGCACTCCCCGGGGTCTGTGCCTCAGCATCCCACCCCCTCCTCATTCCCAAGGAGCTCAGTTACTCTCAGTGCTTTCCTGTGGCTCCTCTCTGATGGAGCACTCAGGGTTGAGAAGCAAAACCAGACCAAAAGTCAGCCCAAGCCCTCGCCACAAGTCAGACACAGGGCGTGCTCTGGCTCCTGCAGGAAGGGAGCAGGCGGCTGCTCCTGCTCAGCGCCCACAGGCAGAAAGGCTCTGCCGAGCTATTTTTAGCCCCAACGTTGCGGAACAAGAAGCAGCTCCAGGCAATTGTCTGTTTTCTTTCTATTTTTTCCCCTCCTTGTCTCTTTTCTCAGATTTGTCCCCCGGGAGCCAGGGCAGAAAGGCTGTTTCAGGAGGAGGGGGCTCCATTTCTGGGGTTTGGGGACATTCCAGCCACCGCCCTGGGGCTGTACCTGCTGCCCTGCGGGATTAGGGCCACAGAGCAGTTGAACTGAGCTGTTTCTCTTTCCAGAGCACAGCAGAGAAGGGTGGTGTCTCACACAGCAAGGAAAATCCACCCCCGTTTCTGCTCTGCCTTTGGAAGCAGCCGCAGGTGGAGGTGCTCAGGTGAAGGTCACCTGTGGGCTGGAATGTGAAAGCAGCCAGGGCCGGCACTTCCCTCCCGGACCATCCCCGTGCTGCTGAGGGGCCGTGGAGGATTTGCAGGGAGTTTGGCTGCTCTGTGCGATGCCAGCAGCAGTAGTTCCGTGCCAGCTAATTTCATCCACATTATCTCTGGTCCAAAGAAAAGCCTGATTTGATCCCTGTTTCTATGGGAAGTGGCATTGCTGATGCACAGCCCTGCACATGCTTTGTACAACCTCAGACATCATGGCTTGACATGAAACAAGCCTACACAAAAATAAATTGTATTGTATTTAAATATTCCTTAAGTCATTTTAATGTATTTAAGTCTTAATTCATCTTCTCAAAGTCCCTTTTCCCTACACTAATGTGATGTATTTGACAGAAAGATGAATGACGTTATTAAAGAGCCTCTCTGGCGAATTTCAGTAATAAAATCTCCCTTTCCCCCTGCCTCTCTCCTTTTCCACACATGCAGACCGCTGCTTCCTTCATCTTCACAGATTACTCCTGGTTGCTGAAAGGGACTCCAGAACATTTCCCAAATCCTTCCCATGGGGTTATTTAACCCTATGTGTCCATGCCAAGGGATAGGGCCTGGCTGTGCTGTGCAAATGTGCCCATGGTGAGAGGAACCTCTCGCATCCCCCAGTGTCCAGGTGCCCTCCTCATCCTTATCAGGACCCTCAGCCAGTTGGTGTGAGGGTGTCAGGGGCCACTCAGCCTGAGCCTGGCCTTCCTCCACACCACTCCCACACAGACACCTTCGAATTTACACCCTGCTTCCCCATTCCATCCTGATTTATCAGCTCCAGCACTTGGGAGAAGTCACACACATTAATCATCCCAGCTTTTAAATCATCCCCCCTAAATAATTTCTCACACTTGGAGCCATTTGCCCCCAGCCCCTGGATGTACCTTCCCAGCTGGGATGGGTGAGCTCTGTGCTCCATCCCCACCAGCACACCCATGGTTCTGCCCTTGGATGGAAGGGGGTGACACAGGGAGAGCCTCGTGGGTCCCAGCTGGGTGGGGAAGAAGGGGAATCCCTCTGTCAGTGTGATCCCAAGGGCTGGAGGGAGAACCCTTTGTCTCAGGCAAGGAAAAGGCAGCCTGGAGCCTGAATTACTGTCGGGGTAAGCACAGCACATGGCCGCCTCGGCAGAGGAGATCTTGCCTGATCCCCCCAGCTCAAGGCTGGCTGGAATGTCTCCCAGTGTCTCATGTTCCTGGTACGTGAGGGATTCTATTTCCCAGGCTTTTCCCTTTGCAAGTTTTGCCCTTTGCCCTGAACAGGAGGAATTTTACGAACTTTATCTTCCAAACCCATGCACACAGAAGAGAGGAGAATAAAAGAATGTCATGACCTCATCCATCTGACCCGAGCAGCAGAGGCAGAGGCTGCACACTGGTATGCTCCTATTTTTGCCGAGGATATGTGGAGTGGCAGCCACAGAGCTGTCAGAGCCCTGCACTGGGGTTTCCAGCTGGGCTGGAGCCTGGAAGCTGCAGCTCGTCCTTGGGGTCCTCCCCTGATCCCACAGGTCAGGGTGCAGGGGGGGAGAACAGATGAAAAGGGGGCTTGCACAAGCAGCTCACTGCCATGGAGGCATTTAGGGTGCCAGGCTGGAGAGCAGAGCCATGAGCTGCCCCACAGGATTCCCCAGCAGGAGCTGCCGAGGCACCGGGTCACGCTGGGTGAGACTGAGGCCGACTCCCCCTGCAGGAGCACCTTGCTTGCAATAAGGACGAGATCTGCTGCTCTCTGGCTACTAAGACTCTCCAAAGCTTCAGTGATCTACCTAGATTAGGGCTCAACAAGCTGAATTTCTGCTCCAGGTAGTGCAGCTGCTCCTCGCTGAATAAAACATGTGCTCACGCTGCTGTGCCCCGAAGACGAGCTCCGAGAAACCTTTTATTTCTCTCTCTATTCATGCACACGCTGACTTTTTTGGCAAACGCCTGCAAAGAGGGGCCCCGCTTGTTGTTCCTCTCAGGTGATTCCATGCAGGGAACGATGTTGCTGTTTTCCTTCCCAGGAGTGCTGAGCCACCAGTGGGTCCTGCTTGGTGCTGCCTTCCCGAGGGATGCACTCCCAGTGTGGAACCACATGGGGCTGGGATTGCTGCTGTCCCCAGGTGCCCCTCAGTATCAGGGGAATGGCAGGGATGGTGCCAGTGCAGCTGAGATGGGATGGCAAGAGCAGGCAGCTCTGGGATGGGATGGATATTCCAGCTGTGCCTGTCTGCATGTGCCAGGGGAGCAGCTGGGGAGCAGCTCCATGTTCTGGGCTGTGTTTGCACACCCACACCCCCGGGACAAACATTATCCCTGTCCTCTGAACTCGTCAGGAACCTGAAACCCCTGTGCAGCTCTACAGCAAGGGAGAGCCTTTCCATAAACACGCTGAGATCTGTTTGGCATCTGCTCCCATAATGACACAGCAGCTCATTACAGCCTGTGACATCCCACTGTAAACAGAACACTGTACAACCCTGTAATTTTGGGAGCTAGATCAGGTACTCATGTGCTTGCATAATCCAAAACATAGTGGCTTTCAAGCTGAGTTTTCCTTTTTTTTTTTTTTTTTTTTTTTTTTTTTTCTTGT
>VWZU01010241.1:704170-717147 GCA_013397095.1 Sterrhoptilus dennistouni
GCGCAGGGAAGAGGGATATTATATCCCCGCAGAGCAGGGATGGGGGACCTGCTGCCCACGCCGCCCCCCTGCCCGCAGCTCAGGCCAAGGTGGGCAGGGGACAGCCGGCAACGAAGGCCAGAGCTGCCGAGCTGCGACCCCGCCCGGTGCCCGCAGCCCTGGGGGTGCCCCCGGCCCGGGAGGGGCGCAGCCCTTTGTGCACACGCCGAGCTGTCAGCAAACACCGAGCTGTCAGCTAACACCGAGAGCAGATGGGTTTAACGGGAAAAAACCCGATGTCATCTGCCGGGGAGGAGCCCGGGGGCGGTTTGGAGGTGGCTGTGAGCCCCGGGCGCCGGGAAGGGGCAGTGCGGGGGATGTGCGGAGCCGGGCGGGGAGCAGGGCACCGCCGGGGCCTCTGCCCAGCTCCCCTTGGATAATCTGGAGCATGGCTAATGCTGGGGGAGGCTGGGCTGGAGCCTCGGAGCTCCAGGGCCGCTGCTCTGCGCCTCTGCCCCGCGCTGACAGTAGCGCATCCCTGCCTGGAAACGGGAGCAGCCGCCGGCTCGGGGTGCTCGTGGCGAGAGCAGGAGGACGCGGCGGTCCTGGGCTTGTTCCAGTCGGGTTCACCGTGACACAGAGCCAGCAGCGCCGCCGTTCCCTCTCCATGAAGCCGCAGCTCCGAACGCACCAAAACACGTCTGGATTTCCTCTGCAAACACTGCTTGTTCTGCTGGACTGTTTGCTTCTCGTCAACACGAGGGAAATTTGTCCGGGTGCTTCAACACCTCTAGAGCAAACAGTGTGTGGTTATTTAAGCCAAAAAAAGCAAACATTTCTTCCACCGAAACGTGGAGTTAAAAAAGACAAGGGAGGAAAGGGATGTGCCTATACCCTGTGAGAGGGGGCAGAGCATCAGGACCACCCTGGCAATTCTGGGACAATCAGCTCCATGCTGGGGTAACACGCAGGGCTGGCTGGCTTTGATACAGTCGTGCCCCTTTTTGAGAGCCTCTGCTTTTGTCCATGCCCTGCATGGGGTATCACAGCCTCTGGGCAGGGCCACCCCAAGACACCACAGGTTTGGAGCTACAGCTCAAACCTTTAATTTTAATTTATCTATTTCTCTACTTTCACTAAAAATAACCCAAAGCTCTGTTTCAGTTTCCCCTGATTCCATAAAGGAATATCAGTTACACTGTGAGTCCAATTTATTCTTTTCTATGTATTCATTAAATTCCAGGTTGTTACTGTGCTATTTAATGGAATTGATGGTGTAATTAAGCTACAGGCAGACATTAACCATCAGAACCATCAGGGAGGTTTAGGATCCTTTACTGCTCTGTTCCCAGTGTTATATGGCTCCTGGTTTCATAACGATGACTCCAGCCAGTTATACCCAAATATCCCCTGGCCTCCTGAGAGTGAGTCCAGACTTACCCCAGCGAGCCTCAGCTCCAGGTTCCATAAGGTGGGAACGATGATCTCATCCCGCTGCTGGGGGCTGGAACAAGGGGAGCAGTCTGGGACAGTTTGCAAACCACTCTGAGGCTCACCAAAGGGGAGTTGTGCTGCTCTCAGAGGCAGCAGGTGCACAGACATGAGCAGCTCCAACACGTGTGCCAGTGCCTGACCCCATTTCCACTCCTATGCAGGGAAGTGGATCCAGTTTGACGCTGCTGACAGTCCTGCCCAGTGCTCTGTCCTGTGCCAAATTTCTCCTTCCTCCTCCACAATCAGATCTGCTCTGGTCCCTTCCCTCCCCACCGAGGGAAGCACAAACCACAGGCATGGGCTGGAGCACTCACACCATCCCCATGGCCAGGACAAAGGCAGCACCGAGAGGCTCAGAACCTCCCCAGCACGGGGTGCCTCCCTCCTTCCGGGCTCTGAGCACTCCCCGTGCTCCTCCAGCACCTCTGGCTCCCACCAGGGGCTGTGCAAACCCCCCAACACATAAACACTGCCCCCTGGAATTTGCCTGCACCAGGAAGAGCAGGGCCGGGCTCTGTCAGCCAAAGAGGAGATGTCCAGCTCCGGGTGGAGGCTGGAGCAGAGCACAGCTGGTGAGGGGCACCCACGCTCCACAGGGACAGCCACAGGTCTTCCCTGCTTCCTGCCGGAGGCTGAACCTCCCAGAGGCCTTGGGGATGGAGGTGAAGCCATCATAATAACTGCCATTGCCTTCAGAGATTGCTCCCCCAGCCTTATCTGCCCGGAGATATCAGCAGCTGATCACACGGCCAGATTTGCACTAATTGGCTCTCTGGAGTAAAGTTACCCGGGATCTGCGTGTCCCGGGTGCTCAGCAGGCAGTGATTTACAGCCCAACAGCTTCGCTGGGATGTTCTAACAGGGATGAGCTGCAGCCACCAGCCATGGAGCCAGGGACCCTTGCCAGACTGCAAGCTTTAGGGAAAAGACTCGGCTTTTTAGGGGAAAACCGTGTCTGTGGGCTCTGCAACAGCTGTGCACAGCCCAGGTGTCCCTGCAGGTCACAGCCCCTCGATGGTCTGGCTGTGGGTGACCACAATGGCACAGCATAAGGACGTGGTGGCTTTTCTGAGAGGACAGATCCAAAGCAGAGATGGGTGTGCTGTGGGAAAGGATGATTCCCATGCCTGCCTACAGGACCAGGAGGGCTCAAGGGGGTCTTGGGGAGCATAACCCTATACCCCAGCGCTGAGGGGAAAGTGTTTGCAGCCTTGGAGGCTCTTTGGCCTCCCTTGGTGGCCAGTTCTGCCTTCCTCCTGCAGCCATCCGGCAGCACCAGCAGATCTTACCCCACCAAGCTCAGCTGGTGTCTTCTCGTCCTCCCTGGTGTCCTTGGAGTGGCTGAATGCCATCTTTCCATGCCCTTTTTCCTTGTTTTTCTTCTGTAATACCATATATTTTGTGGGGCAGGTATCTCAAAGGCACCCCAACACGACGTTTCCCATGTTTCCCCACTGCTTAAATGTGGGAAATCACTCTCTTGTTTTACTGCAGCTTCAGCTGAAAAAATGGAGACTAGGGAAAATCATGCAGAGCAGCCAAGTCAGTATTTTTTTTTTTTTTTAGTATTATTTTATAAATCAGTTTTCTTTACTGAAAACACCTCAGAAAATCTCCAAATCATCACCTGGGTGATGGGAGTTGGTAACACGGAGAGGGGGCCCTTCTCCAGGGCAGGATTTTTAATAACTTCCTCACCACAGGAAGCTGTAAGAGAATCTCAGCTGGAAGATTTTTTTCACCCACCTGGATCTTGCAGTCTTCTTACATCATTAACTCAGTGAGATAATTTCTGAAGAGGGGTTTGTTAGGAGCTGGTTTGATTTCCTTCCTGACAAACCTTCCAGGTAAATCTCGGCGCTTCTCTTTGTTTTCCAAGGGAGAACAAAGTCTCTGATGTGACAATCACCGTGTCCTGCCAGACCAGCACGCTTGTCCCAGGGTGGGGAACGCAGATGACAAATTTTCTGGCTCCTTTGGGGCGGCAAGGGCTGTGCCTGGTGGATTCTGGCTGCTCTGCTGCTGTTCCTGGAACGCTGATGGTCCCGGCGGGACGCTGGGGCAGCAGCAGCAGCAGCTTGGAGCCTCCCGGTGCCGTGTCCTGCTCCTCAGCTCACGCTTCAATTGGCAGGCTGGAGGCTGAGAAGAAATGTTTCTTTCACAGCACATTACCAGCAATCACAGTCTTTCTTTCTTCTTTATATCTAAAGAAATCCTCGCTATTGCCAGGGCCAGAGGTCAACTCTTTCCTTTCAGCTGCTCTCACTGCCACACGTCTACTCGGCTTCTCCTCTTCCAGAGCTCTGAAGTTTGTAACAGGTTGGGGATTTTTCCCTTATCTTCAGCTGAGCACTTGGGATTCGATTTTTTTCTTTATACTTCCTTTCAAGAGCCCTGCAAACAAGACTCCAGACTCTGGGACCGTTTGGGCACCCATCCACCTCCTGAACCCTGTGAGTCTGGCCAGGTTCTGCTCTACAGAAGTAACACAAGGTCATATTTTAAGTCCATAGCAAATTATAACCGAAAAATGACCCTTCAGCCATGAGTTTCCCAGGTAATCCAAGTGCTGCTCTTGCATTGCTTTTAAATGAGTTGCCTTTTAATTCTATCAAGTGCTCGCTTGATCTCACAGCACAGGGAAGGATAAATATTACTACTGCTCCAGGAAACGAAGTGGCTTTGGCTGGGAAAATATGCCTTGGGGAAAAATTGGTCTGGCCTGGCTGTTATGGATGACACAGGTGGAGAGGGAACAGGGGAATCTCTGTCAAGGGCTGCTCCCCTGCACGCCAGGGCCGCTCCCCGTGACTCATCCCTGGCTGAGGGATGACTTAGGACTGACAGGGATAGCCGATCTCCATTAAACCCAAATCGTTTGTCACTGTGCAAGGAGCAGTGACAAGGAGGGCAATTAGTGCGAGCTGGAGGTGATGTTTATGATGTGGAGCCGTGCCCATTAGCGAAGTGTTTATCACGGGGTGTTTGCCCATCCCTGAAGGGCAATGAGGGAGTTTGGTGGAGTCAGGGAAAGGCCTTGCCATCCTTCTCCAGAGCCTCAGCTTTCATTAAAAATATCACAAAAGTAGAATAACAAAGCAGTTTCTCTGCTGTCACTTGTGGCAAGGCCATCCTGAGGCAGCTGATGCCACCTGGGTTTGCAGGGAGCCTGGACCAGGATTCCCCAGATGAGGAGAGCCAGAGCCTGGGGTGGGCAGGGGATGCCCCATTTGTGCGTGGGGGTCAGTCACTGGATTCTGCAGCTGTAGCCACCAAAGAGCCATCACACTGTCACTGCTTTTAACGCTCTGGCAGCATAGGGCACAGGAGGGGTTTAATTTCTTTAAGTGCAGCCTCATTTTGCAGATTTAGCTCAGAAAATGGGATTTATCCAAAGCAGAACAAAACCACAGGGTTGCCACAAGGAAGAACTGTGAGACCATGTCCTTCCTCCCTCAGGAGCCTTGAGCCACTTGTCCCCAAAGACAACCTCTGGCCTTCACCACCTCATTCACTCCTCCCTTTCAAGGAGCAGAGGAGTTGCCCACATTTGGCACAAGCTGCCATCCTGCTCAGCCTGGGTTTCCCAGTGAGGCTGAGGCAGAGACCTGGGCTTCCCAGAGACGTGTCCCATTTTCTGTTCTCTGCTCCGGCAGAGCCAGGAACCCACTGAGAGGATGCACTGGCGTGTTCCCTGCCCAGAGCTCCACTCCTGCTTGTATTTGCTGCACCTGTGGGTGGATGTGGGAGCCTTTGATCATCCGGGATTACTGCAGCTTTATGAGCTTTCAGACAGCAGCGGCTGCTTTGGATACAAAAGTGGGTCATGCACGGTGCTGTGCCTGTCCAGGGGCTCTGACTGCAGGGAAAGGGGAGGAAGAGGATGGAGGGAGGGGCTGGGGCAGGGCTTGTGTGGGGCAGGGTCAACTTCAGGTCCTGGGAGCTTGGCTGGATGTGCTGGCAGGGCTGCCCGGGGGCTCCAGGCTCTCTGGAAGCGGAGGATTGCTGTTTGCAGAGATAAGGAGGATGTGAATGTGGAGGATGGAGGCATAGCCAGGCTTTTCCGTGCCCAGCTCTCAGCCCCCTCCTCTCCCCAGCCCTGCAGCGGAGCTGCCAGCAGCTGGGATCCCGCATTCCCTCAGATGTGTTATCCTGCTAATGAAATAATGTAGGAGACATCGTTCCCCGTCACTTCCAGTTCCACCCCCACCCTGTGCCAGAGCCTGCCAGCATTCCCCTCCTGCGCCAGGGTAACAAACCTCTGCTAAAAAGAAAGGCCATTAATAATAATTACCACAAAGAAGAAAAAAAAATAGCCCTCTCTCTTTCTCTCTCTCTTTTAATGAGTCCTAAAAAAATAAAAGTTTCTTAATTGAAAAACTTTTTAGTTTGGAGTCAGCTCCAGCACTTCAGAGCAGCCCAGGCAGCACCAGCAAGAGAAGATGAAACAGAGGGATGGGTCAGACAGCGCCTGACGGGGGCTGAGGGACAGACCTCAAAGCCAGGGGCACATGGACACCATCACTGACATTCAAGGAACCACCAACAAAGCACTAATTGGATTGGAAGGAGGCAGCAGGTGGAAAGAACCAAGGGGAAAACAGCTTTGGAGCAAACATCATTAGGAAGAGAAGTCCAGGAGAGGAAGAGATGCTGGTCCTGAGCAGAGGGTGGCCCACAGAGATCCCCCAGCACTGCTGTGCCCACAGGCAGGATCAGCAGGCTAGGGCCTCTCCCCTGCCTCTGCCAGGGGCTGCAGGGGCTCAGGGGGATGGTGCCAGAGCAGGGGAGAAGCCTGTTCCAGGTGTGGGGGGATGCAGGTGGCTCCCTGAGCAGGACCTGTTTCCACAGGGTCTTATGCAGAGCCTGTAATTCAATTCTGAGCAAAACTCATCGAGGCCAGGCAGTAATCTGCTCTCGTCTGGAAGGGGCCAGAGGATTTATGAACCCACCTGTCTGGTGATGAAGTGCCCTCCTGGTAAATGCTTTGCTAAGCGTGCGTTCATCTTCCTCCCTGGCAGCAGCCCTGCAAGGACAGGCACTGAGAGCAGGAGAGGGAGCAGGGAGGGAGGAACAGCAGGGACAGTAACCTGCCTGGATAGTCACTGTCCATTCCAGGCCTGGCTGCTGACCCACAGGACAATTAAAGGGGCCCCAAGACAATTAATTTCAGCCGTTGCCCTGGTGCAAGAAGGCTGAAAGCCATGAGCCATCCACACACCTGGCACCAGCTCACTTCCTTTTCCAGCTCATAACTAATGAGCTAAAGCTTTATCAGCTGGCCAGACAGGCCCCACTGCCAGGGGTCATCCACTGCCCCCATCCCCACAGGCAGTGGAGAATGGCCACGGCCACCTCTAAGCCTCGAGGGCTCATTTCCTGCTGCTCCTCCTGCAGCTCTCACAGCCTGGCAGCAGCCCAACCCCAGGCAGGAAATGCTTCCCCTGAGCCTTGATTTATGGCCTCACATTTGGCTCCTCACTCGTTGGATCAGCCAGCCGTGGGATCCAGGATGTGCCAACGAGCTCTTCCCAATGGCAGCAGTGTGGCCTCTCTGCCCCAGCTGACCCTGAGGGGACAGTCTAGCCCCGTGTGCCCACAGTGCCAGTGCCCTGCAGCCCACCCTGCCCTCTGGGCACTGTGCTGGGGACTGGGAATGGCTGCAGCCACTCAGGACACCTTCAGAAAGCCCAGTGTACAGAAGACATGGAGATCCAGCATGGGCTCAGCCCCCGGACACTCTGGTGTTCCTCTCCGACTCCTTTCCACATTTCCAGTTTTTGTGCCCTTGCTCATTACAGCCTAATTATGGCGTAGCCCAGACAGAACTACCAGAAGCCCAAAGTACCCATTCCATTATCTTTATGCAGGCAAATGTTTTTCTCTTCCAACACCCCCCTGCTGCACTGGCCCTTGAAGCAGCTCCACAAATCAGACATTATCATCATTGGGATAAATGATGTAAGGAAGAAAAGGGATACAACAGTCTGTGGCAAAGTTACCATCAGGCTCTCCCTCCCAAATTGGCTCAGAGAAATTAGCAGGAAGGAAGGATCAGACAAAATGATAAATTTGCTTACCTGCTCATTAATTTAATCTCTTCTTTTTTCCTCCGCTCTTTCAGCCTCGTGGTTTCTGTAACTGTAGTGAACAGCAAAGTCCTAGATGAAAGGGAGGCGACATCTGGAAGCACAAAGATTAAAGGAGAGTTTTTAGGATTAGCCTTTGATTTTTTTTTTTTTTTTTTTTTTTTTTTTTTTTTTTTTTTTTTGTTTNNNTTTTTTTTTTTTGGTCTTTGGGTTGTGGTGATTATTGCTGCTCCTCTCTGAGCAATCCTTCTGGGTACGTCTGAGGGAGCACACGGGCTCTCCAGCAAGTTCTGGGTGTTTTTCCAAGGACACAGCAGCAAATGTGCATCAGTCCCTGCTCCCTTTCCCCCAGCACAGCTGGTACTGTTCCCCTTGGGCAGGCAATGCAGTGGCTGGAAGTGTGCAGGGGTGACAAAGCCACTCCTAAATCACTTGGGCTCGGATTTATGAAGCAAGACCTGGCTGGGGATGGCAGGAGAGCCTGGCCCAGCCAGGCAGCAGTCCTGGGGCAGGAGGGCTCCTTCCTTCAGCACTGGAATGCTCCTTCATTTGGAACACATTTTTGCTCTTGAGTTGGGCTTTTGAGTCCTGTCTGGAAAGCAGTCCAAGCCCCAGAAGGAGGGCTCAGGTTCTGGAGATGCAGAACCAACGCTGACTGTGCGGTGCCAGTGGATGCTGAGCCCCAGCAGGGCACAGGCAGGATGAGGAGGGCGACTCCCCCCACCTGCAAAGATCCACGGTGGCCAGGCAAGGCCAAGCACCGCCAACTGATCAGCTTTTGTTTTGTCAACATCCTTGGAGTGTTTCCAAAGCCAACACCAGAACAAACAAATGAAACTGCAAGCCCTGGTGAATTTCCTTTCTGGGAAAGCAAATTATTTCCATGCTAAGAAAAACAACTGGAGGCAATTTCTGGGAGCCTGGAGCAGCACCTGCCCAGCACGGCTCAGCCCAGCCCAGCCCCTGTGTTCTGTTGTTCCCCTGCTCCGCGGTGCAGCGCGAGTGGCGGGCGTGGATCGATGGAGCGGCAGGGGAGGCTATGTTGGGCTGGGAATGTGATTTATGATCTCACAGCTAGGCTCAAGTGCCGCGGTTGGGCTCTGGCTGTGCTGGTGCTCAGCGAGCAGTCTCCAATTAGGTGACCCCCCAGGTCTCCCCATTGATTTTGGGGGGAAGGTGTACTTTTCTTATTACACCCTTGGCAGCAGCGCCGGCAGGGCTGGGGTGGGAGGTCCTGGCAGGGGAGCAGCTCTGGAGGGCAGTTCAGGGGTCTCTGGTGGCCTTGCAGGGTGGGGGTGCACACAGGATGCTCACCAGGCATCGCTCCCCCTCTCTCAGGGCTGGGGCACCGAGGGGTTCCAGTCCCCCCAGCACCTCCAGTGCTGCTCGAGATGTCCCCAGCTGCTCAGGGCCAGGTGTGGTGTCATCTCTGCTTCCACAGCAAGTCCCCCACTTTGAGCCTGGGAGTAAAAAGTCCATCTCTCAAGCAATGCTGCGTCCCCCTCGCTCATTAAACAAAGGAGGAGAAGAGCCTGAGAAGACAGAGTCCCTAAATTAAGCAGCACGGTTTCCTAACGAATGCCCTTTATGTTTTACATAATAATACAAAGCTTTTTTCAGAGAGAAGAGCCGCCTACATCAATGATCCCTCTCTCCCATTCTGAACTTTTGAGCCCTTCTCCTTGGAATTAATGTGGAAATACCTAAACGGAGTTTGAGAGCAGCTCGAGAGCACATCTGGAGCAAGGAACAGGGCTGACCCTGCTGGTCACACCTTCCTTTGGCTGTGTGTGTTTCCACAGAGAGAGGTGGAACTGCTGGAGCAGCCAGGGTGGCCAGGGACAGGGGGCTCTGTGTCCCTCTGAGCTGGCATCACCCCTGAGAGAGCTGACTCAGGCAGGAGGTTTCATTTGATTCTGCAGTCTCCAAGGCTGGATGCTTTGCACCGTGGGCTGTGCAAACACAGCGGGACAGGCTCCAGTGCCCGTATTTACCCTGCTTCCGGGCCAGCCTGGAACGCTTTGGGAGCTTAGTGCAGGATAATGCCAGACGGCAGATGATCACGGGCACCCACAGCAGCGCTGCCAGCCCTTCCCTGGCTGCTGTGGGTCAAAGCTTTGCAGTGACGTTTGACATTTCCCTTCGGAGGAGCACGGGCAAGACTCAGGAGGGCCGAGACAGCTCAGGAGTGCGATCTCCACGGTTTAGTGGCACCCAATCCGAGCTTGGACCCGATGAGGTCTTTTACAGCCTTAATGATTTTGTGGCTCTGTGATTGCCCCAGCCAAGATGAAGATTCCAACTCCTTCCCGTTCTTCCTTCTCAACATGTGGCATCCTTTGGCAGAGCCTGGCCAACCCCAGCTCCTGGGACCGGCTGTGCTGAGCTCCTGAGTTCACTCTGCCCCATGCCGGCATCTCTGTGCCTCGTTCCGGCCGGATGAGCTCCGCCACCGCTGCTCTCGGCTCTCTTCAAAATGCAAATTGCTGCGCTTGACCTCCCCGGGATAACGAGGGGAAACCTCCCCTAATTAGCACTGCAGTCTGTGGGTGAGAGAAACCAAATGTTGACTGTAGAGCGGCTGCACTTACTGTAAATTCCAACATATGCTGTGGAAAAACGCCGCCCAAATAAGGCTGGGGAAGCACGGGGTGTTTAAATAATAATGAACACTCACTGCTGTTTATTGCAGAACACAACGTAATCAAGGCAAAGCTGCGGTGCTGCATCCTCCTCCTGCCAGGAGGCCGTGAAGGGCCAGCAGTGGAGGCACGGGAATCCCCGGGACACAGACAGGCTGCAGCAGGAATTCCAGGGACGTGCCCAGGATTTACAGGCATTAGTGACAAGACCCGTGGTGTCCCTTGAGGGGACCCTGCGGGACGGCTGCAGCAAGGACTTGCAGCTGGTGAGGTGTTCTCCGCCTCTTGTGGGTTTCTGCTGGTCACTTGCAGTAGTCCAAAGCATATAAAATATTTATTTGCTCCTAATTAGGTGTAATTACCACTTAACCTGGAGGAGGGATGTACCCAGCGTGCCCGGCAGCTCAATACTCCCGCAGCTGAACAGCCTCCACCGCAGATAATTAAAAGAGAAGGGCTCCTGCCTGCCTGGCCTCGGCAGCAGAGTGTTTGTTTTAGTGAGGAGAACCTCGTGTGCCTGAGCTCATCCCAGGGCTGCCGGCTCCTCTCAACGGCGCCCCAAAGCCCAGCTGGCCTCATCTCACCTGCAATTTCCATCTGATTATTCCCTCCTCCTCTGGGTAATTCAGCTCCAGCTCAGGCTTTCCTTCCCTTGCCAGTTTCCTGCCTCCAAGGAGACCTGTCCACATGGCACCATCCCCTGAGATTGGGCTCAGGGCTGCTCCTGGGAGGCTCACTGCTGGCCTCACCCCTCTGCTGTTCCTGGGAGAGCTGGGAGGACGACAACAAACTGTTTATGAGATGCCCAATTAACATTTCTTCGATCAGGATCATGTCGGGAAAAGGAAACAGGATCATTCACGTGGTGTCTGCTTCCCTGCTATCCCTGTGTCCTGCAGAGACACACCAGGGATCACTTCTCTCCATCTGAGCTCTGCCCCAGCTCAAGGGAACAGCAGGGTGTCCACACTGCTCCCTTTTCCATCCACCCTTCTCAATGACAAACAGAAAACAAGCTTCAAGGACTTCAGCATGTTTGGGCAGAGTTGTACCAAACCCACTCATTTAAATCACTGTGTGCGCACAGCAGCTCGGGGAGTGCTGCTCCCCCCCTGCAGCAACAGGGTCAGACAGCCTACCCAGAGCCTGGCTCAGCAGCTGCTGGGAGAGGCTGTGCCACCACACCCCAGCCCTGTGCCACAGCAGATGCCAGTCTCCTCCCGTGGGAGTCACACAGGGCTAAGGATTCAGCACCACATCCACGCTGAGCCCTCGCCCCGGGACACCCTACAGGACAAACCTGACCCAGCGCGTTCCAGGACCAGCTGCTGCCGCCAGACAGAGGGGTTTTAACCTTGCTGGACCCAATAAACAGCTGTTCCTCCCTGCTCCCAGCCATCAATCACGGCTGACAGCCTTCCCCCCATGGTCAGGAGTGTGCTTTTCACCTTAATTTCTTAGAAGGGCTTTTTTGCCAGTTGGAAACTCATAAATACCACTTTGCAAGCCCAGGTAGGGCTAATGATGGATGGCTGCTTCACAGATATGCCAGAGGCTGTGACCTAATTGTCACCGAAATACTTCCTGATTAACTAATAGATAAAACCCAATTAAAACTTCTGCTCTTCCCAAAGTCCCTGGCACCTACTATTTCTCCCTTTCTCAAACTCTGTCTTAAATTAGATCCAGCCTGACTGGACTGCTCTGAACAGATGAGGATGCTCTGTCCACCACTTTCCTTGCAGCCATGGGGGCTTTCATGGGAGTCCCAGTGGGCCTAAAGAGGGATTTGCAGCAAGTCATAGGTTTAAAATCCCTCGGGAGAGATCCTTGAACCTAGAGGACAGTGACATCAGGAAGGGCACAGATTTTAGATCCCTCTAGTTTACTGGTTTCTTCCTCCACTGAATAGAACTGCTTCATAGAAAAGCTGCTTTAGCACATTTGCTTTGATGTGTAACAAGTTAATTACTGTAATAGGTTCATCCTTCTCCCCCAGTATTGAATTGTGTAGAACATCCATATAAATTGCCATGGAGTTCCTCATTTTGACTCCATTTATTCTTTAAGCAGCCCTAGCAAGAGTGTGCCTGCAGAAGGATTTGCTCCAAATCCCATGTACCAGGTGTATCCTCTATTATTTGCTCTCCTGATACTCATCTCAATCCACCTTTGGAGGGAAAGGGCTCGTGGATGCCTCATCCTGCAGCTGCTGGGCTAGGGAGCAATTCCAGGGAGCACGAGGCTCCCAAACCCACCTGGCGTCTGGCCTGGGCCCTCTTCCAGCTGCAAAGGAAACCCTATTCCTCATCTCGTGTTTTCAGCAGCAACCCCTCTGCCCAGGGGGTGGATCCTCGGTGCAGTCCAGCAGCTGGAGCAGGGCTGCATCCCTGTGTCTGGGCAGCTCCTGGCCCACCCAGCACTGCCCTACAGCCACCCTGGTACCCTCTGTCCCCAGGCTGGGACCATCCCGAGGCAGAGCAGGGAGCTGTTCCAGCACATTGCCGAGGCCAGGACACTAAACTGCCGCATTTTCTCCAATTTCCTGCTCTTGATCCAGCTCCACAGGCAGGATCAGCTTGACCGGGCTCATCGCAGTGGCGTAACCTCGGCAGCGCCGCTCCGGCGGTGGCACTGCGGGGGGAAATCGGGAGGAAAAAGCCGGAGCAGGGGAGCTCTGAGCTGCTGCCGGAGCAGAGCAGGGGAGCTCTGAGTTCCTGGGCAGCGGCTGCACATCAGCTCCGTGCGAGCCGCCCCGGCGACCTTCCCGGCG
>VWZU01010241.1:717268-744469 GCA_013397095.1 Sterrhoptilus dennistouni
GGCTCGGCGGAGCGGCCAGCGAGGCTGTTTGCTTCTTTACACAGGCTATCATGTGCTGCGCCGCAGCGGGGGACCGAAAATGGCTTTATAGTTATTGTTCCTCAAATTGGACACCCCCTTGGAGCTTAGATAATATGAGATGAAACAGCCTGCGGGAGGCTGCAGTCAAGTGGAACAGTGATGGAGGCGCTTTTTTTTTTTTCCCTTCCCAAGTAGAATCATTCCACCTATTTACTTCTCCTGCACCCCTCCTCCTCCTCCTCCCTGCCAACCTGTTGAGCACAGCCACACCTGGAAGTGCCAGAAAACCGGGATAATATCCCCCACCACCCCCATCTTCCAGGGAGGAAGGCATCTCCCACGCCGGGCTGGGGAATGACAGGAGCCCTGCAGAGGGGCAGTGAGGGCAGCCCAGCTCCTCACTCCATTTCCCGGGAAGCCGGCTGTGCCAGCAAACGCTATTACCGGCACAGCAGAGCCATCATCTCGTGTCATTTGGCTTCACCGAGCCGGGGTAGCCGTGCGAGGGGTGCAGCGGGGAGGGAGGAGGCTGCGAGGTGAGGATGCAGGGAAGAGGCAGAAGTAATGAGGGATTCAGGGGAGGAGGATGTCAGGGCTTACAGCTGTGAGCAGGGAAGGCAGCTTGTTATGGAGAAAGGGGGAGCAGAGGCCTGGAGAGGAAGGAAGGAGCTTCTGAGAGCAAGGGAGTTCGCAGGAGGCTGTGTGCCCCTGGCAGGGAGGCACAGGAGAGAGACGGGCCTGGGTGGAGATGCTCAGCCTGGAAAAGAGAGCTGGGGACAGGCAGGAGGAGACAGCAGCACAATGGGAACCACTGGGAGTTTGTAAGGATCCCAAGCCTCCAGGCACACGCCCTAAAATCACAGAGTGGAAGAAAGACATAAAAGTGTAATTCCAAGAGTGGCGTTTCATAGGTTTCTTGAGAGGCTGGGCATTGGAGGGTGATGCTCCTGCCTGGCAGGGAGCAGTTCTGGGAGGCCCACACGAGCACAGACATCTGAGCACGTCCATTACCCCATTTCTTGCAGGCTACATGGAATATTTTGTGTTTTACAGGCACGTTGGAGGTCAGGAAGAACCACCAGCTGCTCCTGACTGCTCTTTGTGCTCCTGCAGGCCTGCAAGGGGAGCGGGTGGTGATGGAGGCAGCAGAGGGAGAGCTCCAGCTCTGTTTGCCTTTTCCACAGCAGATCTGATGATTTAAATTAGGTCTCGATTCTTGTTTAAATTATAGTTTACTGTTCTGCGCCCCGCTCAGAAGTGAATTACCTTAAGCAGCAGTATTAATAACACGGTTATAATTAAGCTTCATTACTGTAGGCAGTTTGCTGAAACAAATTGCTGCTTCATTATTATTATGGCACCTTTGGTAAAAAGACATTTCCCCAGAATGCGACCTTGATGCTTTATATAGCAAAAGCCAGGAGATGATAGAGATGTAAGGATGAATTAGCATCTTTTACTTTCTAGATCAAGCTCATTAAAAGGAAAGCAACTCAAGTCAAAACCAAGCAGCCTTGATGGAAATTTTAATCGGAGTGAAATGGGTAATGAATAGGTTTGAACTTTCCCTGACATTTTTATGGCCGTGCTTTATTTGTATTATGCTTCTGCTGAAACATAAATAAATAAAGCAGGGGCAGGGTCGAGGGTGGACAGGGGAGGGACTGCAGAGCCTGATGGATCTGCTCCTGCTGCCACCAGCACCCTGCCCCTGCTGGAGCAATGCTGCTGGTGGTCGGTACAGGCTGTGAAACCCCGTCCCTGCTGACCACCTGCCAAAGAGCACAAGCCACCCAAGAGCTCCTGAGCAGAGGAGGGCTGGCTTTGCCATGGCTGCAGAGCTCTTGTCTCCCTGCAGCACCCAGAAGCCCCCCACCAAATGCAGGGACCCCCAGGAGAGCTGCTGCAGCCACCTCCCACCACCCCTGCTGCTATCACCACTCACAGACACATTAATTCCTGCACAGCAAGCTCTTAGCAGCTGAAACAGGACGTTACAGAGGGATGCAAATAGATATTTAGAGCCTAGAAAAGCAAAGGCAAAGCAGTTTTGGAGGAGATGAGATTAAGAGAGCACAGAGAGGAAACATCAGTGTCAGGACATCAGAGGGGTAGCTGGAGGAGGGGGCACCCCCAGCAGAAACACTCCTGAAGGACATTCAGAGCTGGGAATGTTGTCAGCTCAGCCAAAGGAAGAGAGGGGACAAGTTGGGCTGAAAAACTGAACTTTTCTGATTGTTCCTGCACACAAAAGAGGTCCTGAGGCCCAACAGTTCTGGCCTTGCAGTACTTGAAGGGAGACTGTAAGAAAGTGGGTGTGAGGCTATTTCCAAGGGCCTGGAGAGCCAGGACAGGGGAATGATTTCAAGCTGAAGGAGAGGGAGCCCATTCTTTGCCCAACACTCCCTGCACCCTGAGGTGATGTCCATGAAGTGGACATGTCCATGTCCATGCCCTGTAGCTCTGTCATTTTGCATGCACAAAGGCTCCTGCACTGTAAAGGAAAACCAAAACCACTCCAAAAGGTCACCCCAAAAGCCATCAGTCACCCCTGGGAACCTTGGCACTGCTGCCCTGGCAGCACCTGCATCAGCTGGGGCTGGTACCCAGGGGACAGCTGGGGAACAGGGCAGGTGCTGGTGGCAGTGGCAGGGGGAACATGCCATGTGAGACCTGGGGAAGGGCAGAGCCCAGCCCTAACAACCTTTCAGATGTATCATTGCATCCCTCCCACGGAGAGTGTCTGCTGGGTGCAATTAAACCCTACTCTGCAAAGGTCACCCGAGCATCTCCCTCTTAAACAGGGCATTTCCTGGGGCTCCCGTGACCTTTGGGATGACAGGAGCCATGCTGGCTCTGCCGGGGCTCCCGGCCTGCTCACACCAGCTCTGCAGGGCAGTGTCACCCGAGGGGACCCAGACCCCCCCAGGCAGTGCCATGCCCTGAATGCCTCAGTGTGCCTCAAGTTTCCCAGAGCAGCTCACGGAGCACATCCCTAAGGCAGCTAGGATCCTCCTGGCCCTGCTCTTGTACCAGTGTGCCCAGTCCTTCAGCCACAGCGCTGTGGGATCATCTGGTGTGGGTGCCAAGCAGTCCTTAAACAGAAGATTTGAGTCCCCAGGATCTCCTGGGACACTCCCAGCAGCCCAAGCTGACGGTTCACTGTTACATAAGAACCACCCTCTCTGGGACTGCATCCGAAATCGCTCCCCTCCCCACACGTGTGTACACACACACTCATTAAACAAATGCTGGCTATCAATTTCTCTGAGTGCTCCCTCTGATAATAGCTGTATTTATCATTTAGCATCTCTGGAAGCAGTTCAAGTTTAAAATCTATTACGGGTATTATGATATTTAATAACCATGGTTTATTTTTAAATGCAATAAAAAATAAAGATAAGGAGATGTTTTTTAAAGCCCCCTCCTGGGCTCTGAATCCGTCTCTGTCACCAGCACGCTGTGTGACCTTGGAGAGGTCGCTGATTCACTCAAAGCTGGAGCTTCTGGATGGTAAAATGGGGATAATCACAGGATCTGCTGCCCAGGGTGGGTGTGAAGCCTCCTCTTAATTAATGTTCATGGAGTGATTTCAGCTCCTGGGATGGAAGGGGTGAGCTCTGGCTGTGCGGGGGAGCTGGAGGTGCCGCAGCAATGCCAGGATGAGTCCAGTCCTCTGGGGTGCACTGGGACAGGGAATGAGGGGCTGATGGGATCAGGGTGGGACAGAGCCCTGCTGCACATCCCTGTGTTCTCACTCAGCTGTGCCTGAACACGAGAACATCAGCCCTAAATCACCTCCTGCGCTGCCCAGACAGAGCCTGAGCCTCCCCTGAGCTGGTGGGATGTGGAGAGGCATCCCCTGGGTGATGGGAACAGAGCACGTGGCCTTCAGAGCAGCCCAGTGGTCCCTCCTGAGCCTGCAAGGGCCACAGGGCTCCCCTGCCACCAATCACCATTATTTTGTTTAATCAATTAATATTATCAGCAATGCCCCTTTCTGCTGACTGCCCCAGTACAGAGTGGAGGAACAATTTGCACCCCTTAATTAAATTTACAGCCATCTCCCCCGAAGCCAGGCTGGGAGGGATGGTGGCTGCACGGTCCCAGAGTAAATCACCGCTGGTGATGGAGGAGCCCATTCCAGTTAAGCAAATTATGAGGAGGCGGGTGATGTCCTCGGTATAATAATTCCATGTGAATTATTTATACGGAGTCTGCAATTACACTGAGCAAAACAGTGCATAAAGCACACTTAATTATCCAACCACCTGTTAGGAGCGCCGGCTCAGCCGATGGCAGCCTCCTCCCCCGTGAATTCCCCCGCGGGATCCTGCGGGAAGGGCGAACCGGGGACCGGCCCGGAGCCTCGGGGCAGCGAGGAGCCGGGAGGGGCTCAGCCCCTCCGAGCCCCTGGAGCAGCTGGAGCACCCGGGGATGGTCCCGGCATCCAGGAAATGTTCCATTGCAGGTCAATTCCTAATGCTTATTTTCCTGCTGGAAAGGTCCTGTTTAGGTTTTTTTTTAAACTTGGCTGGTGGTTGTTTTTCTAAGCTAATGCCTAACAGAGCTTTCAGTGAAAGGATTAGCTGCTTGTGTTAGTCCCTGGGGACTGCACAGGGCAAACAAACTCTCCTCAGCAGGAATCCCAGGCAGGAGTCAGCCTCAGGGAAGGAAAATCCCCTCTGCTCCCGCCTGCTTCCACTTCACTCCCGGACAGAGCTTTTCTCGGTGATAACTCCTCGGTTTTGGCAATCCCTGACCCAGCAGCACATGAGCTTTCTGCCCCCGGAGGCTGGGACACTCCTGAGTGGTTAATGGAAAAGAAACGAGTGCTTTTTCTTTAAAGATTTACCACGTATAAATGTATGAGAGTATTAAAGGCAACAATTAACTTTATTGGAAACTTTATATTCTCTAGCCTCATTAGAACCGCCAACAAGATCTATTATTAGTATTACTATGCAGATAATGTAATAAAAAGGGTATTTAAAGTGGATACTTTTGCACCGATATAAAATAGCTTTTCTCTGGTGTTCTTTCTGCCTGTCTCTCTTTTGCCCTGCGCTGCATCAGAGATCTGGACCGAGACCCAAATCCTTTTTAATCTCTTTTCCCAAACTCCCAGGCAGCTCATTGCCCCGGGAAGGAGCCAGGAAGCTGCAGTCCTGCTCCCATCCTGACTTGGCTGCTGGAATCAGTCAGTGCAGCCACCTCTGGCCATGCTGCTGAGTGTCACCCAGCCGGGAACTGGAGGAGTAGGAGGAAGAAGAAGAAGAGAAGGAGGATGAGCTGCTGAAATTATTCTGCACAGCGACCTCACAGCACAGGTTCAGGTCTAGAAACTGTCAGGTTTCTTTAAATAGCCCCAAGTACTCATTAAAACAGCAGGGACAGAACAAAGGACTGACATGTTTTTGCCAAAGATGACCCTGATAACCCAAAAATATTGTCCGTGGGCAGCTGGAAGGGGAGTGATGGAGGTTAAGAAAGCACTCAGTAGCCTTTGGCTTTTTGCAGCAAGTCTGGGAGCTTTGGAGGGAAAAAGACACTTTTCATCAGCCTATTTATTTAATGAATAAATGTTTCTGTAGGGAAAGGTGTCAATAGGGAATTCCTCCTGACCAGAGTAGGTTCAGAGCCTGGTCTGGCTGCCCAGAGGGAGAGTTAACAATTCTGAGTTTTTTCCTGTATTTTAAGACTCATCTCTCTCCTCTCCCACACGTTGGAAAACCCCAAGGGAGCAGAGAGTGCCTTGCTCAGCACTCAGCTGGGGACGTGAACAATCCATTGGGGCTGGCTGAAAGGGAGAGCTGCAGTGAACAGCAACATTCCAGCTGCCATCAGTGTCCAAGGAACCCCTGCACGGAGTGAGAGGTGCTGGGGGACATGGACCATGGATTCCATCATCATCAAAGAGAATCTGTTTCATTTGTGGGTTTAAATTTTCAATAACTCTTGGAGCAGAGCTCCTCTCAGCTCTCAGCCACTCTATTCACACCCTGCTCCAGAATGAGTCCCTGGGGCAGGGGATCCAAATGTCATTTAAACAAGCTCGTTTCTACTTCCTTTCCTGATATTTGTGCAGGGCAGGACAGCTTTGCCTCAGGCCCAGCTTCCACCCATCCCGGGATGTGCTCAGCACCCTCCATCCCTGGGATGTGCTCAGCATCCTCCCTCCCTGCAGGCACAGAGTGTCCCTGAAATTCCTGGGTGTGCCCTGGTGTGAGAGCATCCGTGGACCGCAGGGAGAAGGAACTCTGCAGACCTGAGATATTCTAGAAACACGTGGGTTTATTGGAAGGGTCACAGGTAAAAAGGGCTTTGCCTTCAGTCACCAGCCTGGGCTGGAGGGAACCCCAAAGAGAGAGGGGGAGAGAGAGACAGAGGGTAAGAGGCAAGAGAGGTGGCAGGGGTAAGCGAGGTAAGGTAAGTGGGCCAGGAAAGAGAGGCAAGGCAAGAGAGGTAAGGTAAGAGAGATGGGGCAGGTAAGAGACATGGGGCAGGTAAAAGGAAAGGTAAGAGAGTTGGGGCAGGTAAAAAGGGGTAAGGTAAGAGAGGGAAGAGCACGAAGACCTTGTTACAATACATTATATCTCCTTTTGTGTTGAATATTCTAATTTACAGTGACCAACCAGCACGAGATACAAAACCTACAGACTTTGCAAACAGCCTGTGAGAACTACAGTATTACCATATCATCCTATATTCTAAACTCTAAAGACTACTTTTCTTATCTACTTTTTCCCTGATACCTTGGCAGGGTGGAGAGGGGCTACACCCTTGGGTCCCTTAGTATCCCATTGTTTGTCATCACTCCACCCATATTACAGCTAATCACTGTCTTCCTGCCTACATCTCAAAGCTAGCTTTCATTTCTATTTCACTCACTGGTTTTATATTTTCAGTATCTCTTGCCAGGCAATCACATTTGTAAGCTTTTCTTGTCTCATCTTTCCCAACACCTGGGACGCCAGGACAGCAGGACACGGGGCAGTGGGTTTGGCTCCGGGATCCAGGATGAGCAGTCCAGCCCTGAGGGTCCCTCTGCCCTCCTGCCCAGTGCCAGGGTTGGATGTGGCGGCTCCTCCATGTCCTCCCCAAGCAACTCTTGCTCCCTCCGCTTTCCATCACCTTTATTACACCCTGCAGCCTAATTAACAGAAAGGAGTCAAAGGATCTGAAAGCAATGATTGTAATAAATAATCACGTGGCCACCGTGGAGTTAATATTCCACCAGGGTCTCCTCCTGGCCTCCGGAAGGAATGGCAGAGAGGGAAGAGGAATGAAGCCTTGCAGTGAGGTGTGGAACAGTGCCCGGGGGGAGCAGCCCTCCTCCAACAGTTCCTGCCCCTTCCTGCCTCACTTCCTCCCCAAAAATTTGACAGAGCTTTGACTCTTTGGCATCCAGGATCTGGGATTTAGCGATGCTCCTGAAATTGTGAAATGTGAAAATCAATGTGTGCCAGCTCATCTCTTCAAAAGGGGTTGTTCCAGAGGGAACAGGACTGCCACATCTTGGACTGCCACAGATCTCTGCTTCCAATGCCAGCCTGCAGCTCCCAGCACAGCAGGGTCCTGTTCCCACATCCGTGGAAACATCCGCAGCTCAGAAAAGGAGCAGCATATGGAGGCACTGGGATCACTGTTCTGTGGAGGACAAGTGGTCTGTGAGGCTCCATCCCACTTCCTCCTCCTCCTCCAAGGGAAGTGGCAGAGGACGCTCTGGACACTTCACTACATCCCTGAGATTCCTCTTTCGTGTGGAGCTCTGGCTGCTTTCCCAGGAGAGCCCGTGCTCCCCGTGAAGCTCCGAGGCTGCTGAGGGACCCCGAGCCAGCCCCGAGCAATTATCCATGGAGAGCTGGGCTGTGCTGATCATTTGTTAGCTCCGCACATATCCCTCTTAATTATAAATCTCAGCTGAGATTTGCATTTTTATGAAATGCTTGTGCTGGAAATCTTTATAGAGAAATGCACATATTAATTCCATCTAATCTCGGTCATTCTGTGTTCTGTGAGGAAACGTTTGCAGGGAGCTCCAAAGCCAACAGCTCTAGTTCTGCAGTTTCACCAGAGCATCCCTGCAGCTGAAGTTGGACATTAATCCCCAAGTCAGGAGCTGATGGAGCCCTGCAGGGCCTCCAGCCTGCTCCTGGGACACTTAGCCATGGCCATGCCCCTCCAGGTGTGCTCAGGGGGCTGTTTGCTGCAGGTGTGGGATGGAGGTTCAGGAGTTCAGGAGCCACCCCAACCCCATCAGTGTCACTGCATGAGCCACGTCCCACTCTCCAGTTATTTTCTGTTTAATCCATGGAAATGCTGAAACCCAGCATGTGAGGCCTCAGCATCTTGTACAAGTGACCTTCTCCCCTCTGCTGGGGACTCCTTAAGTGGCCCTGTCCCACCTGAGGCTCAGAGACAACAATCCATCAGCAATTTGTATCTCCTTCCAAATGCCTTTGTCTGTAGCCAAAGGGGAAGCAGATTAACTTTTCTTGCCTGAAATATAGCAACAGGATGCAGGGGAAGAGAGAAGGCAAATAAGCACAGCAAAGTTAAGCTTTGTGCTCAGAGCTGGAGGCTTAGCAGCACGGATTACAGCAGCAGGTGAGGAGCAGCCCTGGTCTCCACTGTGTAGGCTGCAGAAATCCTGTTAAACTGCAAAGGAGGGTTAGCCACAGCTCCCGGGCCTGGAACGGCTGAGCTGGAGACACAGAGGGCTGAGGGATGGCACAGGAGGAGAGAGTCCTGGGGCCAGCTCAGGGAAAGGTCAAAAGCTTTACTGCTTGCTTTTAATAATTTATGAGGTGCCCATCTTCAAAGGGAGTGGTGCCAAGGACAAAACCACATCCGGGGAGGTGTCACGAGCTGGGCAGTGGGTGGGTGGTCCTGGGAGCACCAGGTCTGTGCTCTCCTTCCCGTCCAGCTCCCCCAGCACCCACCCAACCTGCCTGCCAGGGTGACAGGTGCCCTTGAAGTTTCCAGCCATTTGCTGCCAATAAGAAACTAATTAGCTAATTAGTTAATATTTGATCCTTTGAGCTGTGTCCTGGGGTCTGGCTGAAGGCAGTGCCATCACCCCCACTGATCTTTGGGGAGGGACACTGCCTTTGCTCCATCCCCAGGACAATCCCTTCACTGGTGTGTGGCCACAGTGATCCCGGGGGTGACACTTCTGCAGGGATGGACACCTGGACACCTCTCCAGGACAGACCTCGGAGGGCAGTGGGTTTGGCACAGCATCCCCTGCCCTGGCCATGCCACAGCTGCCAGAGGATGCTCTCAGGCAGGAAAACTCTCACCACTCTCATCTTCCTGTCGGCGGCACATCCCCGGAGCCCAGCCCAGGTTGTGCCGGTGCTGGCTGTTCCCTTTCCTGCCAAACCGAGCCAAATGTTCACTTCTTCTCAAAGAAAACCACGCCGGAGCGCCCCCTCTGCTTTCCCCTGAACCACACCAGGCCGGGAACAAAGGCGAGGGTTTTCCAACCGCGGGAAGGGCTGCCCAGCCCCGGATGCACAGGATTGCCAGATGAGCTTTAGAAAAGTAGCAGAAGTTTTCCAGCTTATCCACAGTGAATCTCCGGTCCCTGCGAGGTTTGTCCTTCACTAGGAATTAGAGACGAGTTTCCAGTGCTTTCCTGCGCCATCTGCCCCAGCCGTAGTTGGAATGCAGGGTTTTACTCCGGCAATCAGTAGGTAATCCTGTCAGCATCGCTTAGAGAGCCCGGCTCTGTCCTGCCCATCTGATGCTCAGTGCAGCAGAGGGAAAATCACGGTTCCCTCTTGAAAGGAGGGGAGAAATTAAGGTTGACTTTGGCACAGGAAAACAAGCAATCCAGAGATGACAGTGTGCCACAGGAGCTTAAAATAAGCATCAACTAATTCAAACAAAAACAAATCTGCATTGAAAACAGCCTCTTCCCAAGACCACATTCCCGCTTTAAAGTGCCTTTGAAATCTCCCCGGCGCATTTACAACACGCTCCCCCTCCGCCGCTCCCGCTCGAGCTGCTTTGCTGTTTGCTGGCAGGCAAATGAGGGCTGAAGCCTGGGATGATGTTTTCTTATTAGTGCACATGCAAATACTCATAAATAGCTGCCTGCGCTGTGCTGGCTGCCGTGCCCCGTGCTCTGCCCCTTCTCCCGCTGCCCTCTGCTCTGTCCCAGCTCCTGGCACCCCGTGCTCTGCCCAGTCTCGTCCTGCAGGCAGGTGAGGGCAAAATTACTCTCAAAAAGCCCCTCAGCACATTTATTAACGAAGGGCAGAACCTATCCCGGCTCTGCAAGGGGCATGATCCCGGCTGAGCTTCAGCAGCTTCAGCTCTGCCCCTCCTCATGGCAGCCCTGACCAGAGCAGCTTCCCCAGCAGCAAAGGAAAGCGAGAAGAAAACCAGGCAGCCGTCCTCTGGTGCAGCTGATGGACCTGAAAACCTCCAGGGCATGTCCGCAAATGAGGATATTTGGGCTTCCTGGCTCTTTGGTCCATAAGGGGTGCAGTGTCCGAGCTGGTGCTGCTGTTTGCTGGGCTCTGAAAGGAGCCAAGGTTGGCACAACACACCTGGACAGGGCTTGGAGCAGCTTGGAAGGTGCCCCTGCCCATGGCAGTGGAGTTGGAATGAGATGATCTTTAAGGTCTCTCCCAACTCAAACCATCCTGTGATTTCTGTGGTTCTGTGATTTTCCTTGCTTGCTCCAGGTTTTGGAGCAGATTATGAATTGTTTGATATGGAATTTCAAATGATCACTTAAGTAGCTAATTAGCTTGTAGCAACTTCGAGCAACCTGGGTGTAGTGTGTATTTAAGTGTTTAATGCCTTTTTCCCCCCTCTCTCTCTTCCTTTCTAATTGGCATTTAATTAAAAGAATAAATAAAAAGAAGAAAAGCAGCTTTGCCTGGGCTGCTTGGGTTTAAATATTAAACTGCTTGGGTTTAAATATTAAACAGTTGCTGCGGTTTGGGCCCTGAAGCCGAGGGGAGGCAGCGGGAGGTGGCACAGGTCCCCAGAGGGTCAGGCCACGTCCCCTGCTCCTGAGTGGCCAGGCAGCACCTCTGGAAGAATTAAAAATCTGCCTGTGTTTGCCACAGTGGGTGAAGAACTGCCAGGAAAAAGTGATGTTCCGAAGTTTAACTTTGCACATCTCCATCAGAGTTTGGGGGATTTGCTGCCAAAACCCAGCCAAAAGTGCCTGCCTGTGCATCCGGAGAGCCTTAATGGGGCAAAGTAAACCCAAAGTTACAATTGAAAGCTGGAAGATGAAAGTAGATCACAGGGCAAAGATCAAACAATCTAGAACCACTTCTGAGCCTTTTAGTGCTGTGGATTATTAGCATTTGAAACTGAAGAGCATTAGTGGAAGCAGAGGATGGGGCGTGAGGGCAGGAATTTCTGTGCAGAGAAGTGCAGCAAGTGACAGCGGAAGGGGAAGGATGCAAATGATCCGGATTAGGGAGGAGCCCAGAGCAGGCTGAGCTGGGCAGTGGGGCAGTGGCACCATGATGGCAGGAGGAAGGGGATTCTGCCCTCCGCTTGCTTTGGCTCCTTGGCACGGACCTGCCTGTGTGCACTGCCCTTCTGCCCACTGCCAGCGGCAGGAATTGAGAGCAATTAGTCTCGAGGAGCACAGGGGCAGGGCACTGCCCTGGGAGACCCCAGCAGCTCCGGTCTCATCCCTGTGGCTGAAATTTCAGGTGCTGGTTCTGAGGCAGGCAGAGCCAGTGCTGAGTCTCTAATAAACACCAAAGCTGCCTGTTCCCAGAGGGATTTGCTAATACAGGAGATTGCTCAGCACAGTGTAACCACCCAAGGGCTCTACACACAGCTCTGACTAAACTCCCCATAAAATCAGTCCAGCTTTTTCACCACTTTTGACAGAGTGTTCTAATATTAATCTACTCCCCTTGTCAGTCAGCTCTGCTAACAAAGGCTCCAATGATCTTTAACCAGGCACAAGAAACACTACACAGGTGGGTGGATGGCTCCTGCATTCTTCCAGATGGAAAAAAATCCCACCCTTTGGATCGGTGAAGAATTTGCATTGATGCCAAAAATAATCATTCTGTAATTATTATTGATAATGGAGCGATGAAGGTGCAAAGAGCAGCAGGGCAAAGCTGAGCCCAGGCAATGAACACCTTTCACCCTTCACATGCCACAGGGTGGGCTGGCCTGGGGAAGATGCTGGGGAGGAGAAGGTGCAGGGCCAGGTGGTGCCAGGGCCCCGAAGTGCCCAGAGGCACGGCAGGATGATGAGCACCCTGCTGCCACCCGGGCTCTGCATAGCCCCGGGGCAAACTGAGTCCTCTCCGGGAATATGTGAAGTGCCTGCCCCTCTGATCAAGGCTATTCCCTGTCTCCTGCTGAGTTTCAATGCCTCTGCCTCTGACTCAGGGCGAGCTCATCCTCTTGACAGTTCGACAGACACCTCGACAGACACCTCTCCTTTCCTTCGCTGTAATTAGGCAGGTCCAGAGGTGTGTGGGTCCTGGCAGGATGGAACTGCTGTGCAACCCGAGGGGCTGGGAAGGCTCTGTGCCCCTGCCCGAGTGGCCACTGCCCTCACACCCAGCCCAAACATGGCACTCCATCACCTCCACACAGATTTGGGCACTGCTGCTTTCCCCACCATCGATACCTCCAAGTGAGGTGTGACCCCCGTGGGGCAGGGGCTGCCAGACCTCATTTGGAGGTGTTGAACAGGCTTCGTTTGGTGCTAGATGTGTCTTAAAGTCTAATCACAGACTGTGGCCAGGTTTTTCCAAGCAGAAATAGGTGTTTTCTCGCGTGTCTGCCCTTCCCTTGAGCAGCCAGAGGCAGCTGCGTGCCCCCAGCCTCCATGGAGCATCCCTCACCTCAAACAAAATCATCACAATGGACATGGGGCAGAGCTGGGCTGGTTTCAGCCCTGGCCAGTGCTTATTTATTTATTTTTATGCACTGGGAGATACATTTTTTTAATCAAGGAACCTCCTGGGTTTGTACAAGATGTGTGATGGCAAAGCAGCTGCCTGAGGCTGCAGTCAGCTCCTCAGCCTCTCCAGCCCTGCCGTGGTTTTGCTGATGTTGTGATGACTGTTGTGCAGCAGGGCTGGGCTGCCAGAGGCTGCTGCCTCCACTGACTCAGCCCCAGCATTGGGCACAGCCCAGGAGCAGAGGCAGGGCTGTTTCCCGTGTGCTCTGCTGAGGAGGACACCTGGCTGCCTAGGACATGAGCAGGGAATCCAGCTCATCGTGCTCATGCCTCAAGGCCTCCCATCCCAACCTTGGGCAAGGCCAGGGCAGATTTTCCAGCATCATGAGCACTGCTGAGCCCTGAGGGGCCAGGCACACACGCCTTGCCTCTGCTTCAGCCAGGCAGAGCAGATCTTTAAAGGGACATGCTGGAAATTGGAGAAGGAAAAGGGATCATGATCTGGTCCGGTGGTGAAGTAGCCCCCCAAAATCAGCCAGATCCTTCCCTGGCATTCATTATACAGCAAATGGAACCACAAATACTTAGTCAAAATTAATGTCTCGCAGGCATCATTGGGAAATCACAGTGACATGGCCCAAGGAAAAACCTAATGCTGGAAAAGGAGGTCCTGGGCAGGATTGCACTCTCCAGTATGTTACAAACAGGTGCAGTGCTTTGCTTTGCTTCCTCGACACAACTCCTAATTATGTATCTTGTGATATGTGAACGTCTTGGAAAATGGATTATCCTCACCAGCTGCTCACTGCCATGGCACAGCCTTCCCCAGCGCCTTTGTAGCTGCTTCAAAGTGTTCTGATCCCCCTTTCCCTTCCAGGAATGCCACAGGGAAAGGATCACTCCGGGCAGTGGGGACATGAGCTGGGGTTGGAGAGCAGCTGGGCAGAGCTCTGTTGGAGCCAGCCCAGCTCAGGGGATCCAGTGGTTTGGACAAGGCTGAATGACATTGTGGCTTGCCCTGTTCAGCAGGATGGCAGGAGAAAATCTGGGAGATCTGCAAACCCAAGGGGAGGAGACATTAAGGAGATTTATCTCAGCATGGTGGAATCCTTGGGAGCTGACCCCTCCTGAGGCACAGCCCTTGCCCAGCCAGCCCAGCACAGCACTGGTCACTCAGCACCAGAGGAGCCAAATTCTGTGCCCTCTATTTCTTTAGCACTTGGCATCACTTGGACAACACCATCCATGATGGGAGCCAGGCAGGAGGGATCCCAAGGGCATGGCACAGCCACTCCCCTGGCCTGGGACACGGGACAGTCACCCACCAACCCCAGCCACTGCTCAGCTCCTGTGCCCTCCTGTCCCCCAACTCCTGTGCCCTGCTGTCCCCTGGCCATGAGCCCCCAGCCCCACAGGGCCTCCAGGACACCCATTAATAAAGCACCACTCATCTCCCGCCCGGGGTGGGCAGGGTGCCGTAATGGAAGTTTTAACTCAAGCAGCAATGACTTTGACCATGCAAAATTACACTCTATTCTGGCCAAATTAACTAGGTAATGCCTTGCATTAGTGTAAAATCCTCCATCAAACCATGAAGGCTGCTGTTAAAACCACTCAAGACCAAAATGTGTGCTGGTGGGGGGAGAGGGCTGCTGGGTTAGAAGGCCGAGGGGAGGATTTTTCCACTGCTTTGCGCCGCGTGGGCAGAGCAGGGGAGGGAATTCAACCCTCTGTTCTCGGAGGTCACGGGCCCTGCCTGGCCCTGCTCCATTTGGGGGTCCCAGCTCCCTCTTGGTGCTCCTCTTTGCTGTGCCCCACTCCAGCTGCCCAGTGAGGATCCATTGGGCACACAAACACATCCACAGTAGTGGACAGCAGAGCAGGCACCTCTGGAAACATCTGGCAATATACCCTCAACAAAGGGAAGGGGAAGAAATTGCAGAAGAACA
Organism: Sterrhoptilus dennistouni; assembly: GCA_013397095.1. Classification (NCBI taxonomy): domain Eukaryota; kingdom Metazoa; phylum Chordata; class Aves; order Passeriformes; family Zosteropidae; genus Sterrhoptilus; species Sterrhoptilus dennistouni. The sequence goes on from VWZU01010241.1 coordinate 732,152, forward strand.
CATTTGTTTTGCAATTATGGCTGAAAGAAAAAATTACTTGGTCTAATTAAGAGTCTCTGAGTCTGAGAGCCCTGCAAAATAAACCCCACTTCTCTATGGAGGCCTCTGCGAGTCCCTCTTGCACTTTATATGTTTAAGTGAAAGTCTGGAAGGTCAATACACTATGTAAATTTTCACAAATTCGGCTAAGCTAAAATGATTACTCTAATGGGTATGCAAATTAGCTTAATTGATAATGACTTCTCTGGTAATTTTAAAGGGGGGGGGAATTATTCCAATTGTGACAACCCTCTAAAGCGTTTCTTTGCCCAAGAAAGAAATGATATCTTGACAAATTAAAGAGAATATAATGAAATCAGATTAATTAATGCTAAGACCAATTAGCAGATGCAAAGAGAGAGGGAGAGATTTACAGAAGCAAAATTCACTAGAGAAAGGCTATGAGGATTCATCACCTTTCAAGATGTTTATATCCCTTCATTTTCTTTGGAGCAATGAGTTCTTTGCCAAGAAGAAGGCTTGGCTCTGCCAAGGGAGGGTTTGGACAACAAGAGGAAAAAGGGACAAGTCTGGAAGTGACAGCACTGAGGGATGAGGGTTCAGGCAGCAGACTGGCACCAGCAGATCACTGAGAGCCTTTTCCTGGCACCAGCCCAGTGCCCACCACAGCCCCTGACCCTGGCACATCTCCGCCTGGCTGCTCACGGGGCACGGGGAACATTAATTACCCCAAAATGGGAGACAGCAGCACCTCCAAATGCGCCGAGCCACCACCATAAGCCTCACACGCGGCCATAAAAATAATTACCAGCAACACCGTGTGTAATATCTTTCTGTGTCATCTCTCTCCTGTTGGTAATAAAGCTCCCTTACACATTAACTGCGAGGGAGGGCCCGTTATTCACCCTGTAATTAGACCGTGCTGGAAAACACTTCCTGTGGAAGCTGGGGTGGAGGGGGAGACTGGGGAGCACTGGAGTGTGGTGGGGTCCCTCAGCAGGTGCTGGGGAGTGGAGGGGTTGGCAAGAGGCCCCCAGGGAGTCCCCCAGGATCCCACGGTGGGACCCGCCCTGAACCCTGCACTGGGACCCCTGGAAGCCCACAGAGGAACTGCCTGGGGTCCATGCTCTGGGATCTCTCACAGAGGGATGCATTCCCTGGCCCAGCTCTATCCCCATCACCCCCTGGGCACACCCAGAGCCTGGCTCACACGCAGAGGTGGAGGCTGGGGGACTCCTCTGTTTGCAGAACTCCCACACGGCTCTTACAGGCCTCAACCTGTATGAAAGTAAATTAACTTTACTTTTAAATCCAATTCACAGTCCTCATCTCACAGCCTTGCTGATCCCCTGCTACCCACTAACACAATGGTCCCATACACACCTCGTCTGTCTTTCCACCGGGGTTTTTTTGGCCACCCTCTTTTCTCTCTTTCTCTTTTGTTGTCGTTTTGTCACCTACAAAGACAAGCAGTGAGAAGGAGGGAAAAGCTGTGCCGTGATCAGCCCCAGCGATCTCTCCTCACTCCATTTTCCTGGGCGATTTGTTCGACTTTAAAACATTAAAGGCAGGCTGGGGGGGTTGACGTGTTTTTTTCAACTTTGTCTCTCATTTGTTAATTGTGCTCATCAGTGAAAATCATTCGTGGCAGAGCCGGGGGAGCGAACAAACCCGAGGAAGGAGCTGATCATATGCAGAGGAAATAACTCAGATGTGAAAATACTTCAGCCGGGGAGATTGCGCTATTTATTCACACAAGTGTCCCGCTGTGCTTCAGAAACGCTGTGATTTAATGAGGTGCTGCAAAGGTGTTTGTTATTATGGAATCCCATCCCTGGGTACTCTCCCCACGAGCTGAGGAGAGGCCTGGCAGAAGTTCTGACTTGATGCCTCATTGAGGATTAGAGAATCACTGGGTCACTGAGGTTGGGAAACACCTCCAAGTTCATCGAGTCCAAGCTGTGCCTGATCCCCAACTTGTCACCCAGATGAGTGCCACGTCCAGTCCTTCCTTGGACATCTCCCTGGGCAGCTCCTTCCAAAGCCTCACCACCCTTTCCATGGAGAAATTCCTGCTGATGTCCAACCTGAACCTCCCCTAGCCCAGCCTGAGGCCGTTCCCTCTCCTCCTGTCCCTGTTCCCTAGGAGCAGAGTCTGACTCCCCCAGCTGTCCCCTCCTGTCAGGGAGTTGTGCAGGGCCAGAGGGACACCCTGAGCCTCTTTTTCTTCAGGCTGAGCCCCCCCCAGCTGCTCCTTATGGCACTGACTGTCTAGACTCTTCCTCAGCTTCACTGCCCTTCTCTGGACCCACTCCAGCACTTCAGTGTCTTTCTCGAAGTGAGGAAAGAAAGTGAGATTTGGATGTTCTTCCCTGCTGCTCCTGATTCCGTAGCTCCTTTTGAACCCCCTCCAGAACTCTCCACTCCACAAGCCAAGTGAAGCTCACTCTACGCAGACACCAAGCGCAAGGCACGGGGAACTTGGGGAGGCGTTTGTGGGAGCAGATGTTCCTCCTCTCTGCCTTGGATGGAGGAGCCTGGCGAGGGGAGTTCTGCCCAGAGCCTGCCCAGTGCCTGTGGAGGGCACTGGGGGCTGAGCAGCCCCTTGTGCTGCCCCAAATACACCTTCAGGCTGGGCAGGATGATGCACATCCCCACCTTGGGCTCTCCGGGATGAGCAGCCCTTCTCTCCACTTGCTGGAGCACCACGATTGCTCTGAGGCCAAGCAGTGCTCACCAAGAATGTCTTCCAAGTTTCATTTTCCTCTGTAATGGAAAATGCAAGAGCGAGATTTCAGCCTGTGAGCCCTTCTCTGAAAAAACAAATATCTTTCCAGCGCTGGACAGCCTGCCAATCAGGCACAAAATTGCTGGCTTCTCTTTCTCCCCTGAAGGAATGCCTCTGCATACAAAGATACCAGGAAAACTTCAGGGCCGCAGGATAAAAGGCCCTTCTCGGCCTTTCAGAGAGTGATTTGCAATGCATTGCTTCAGCATAATTTCCCATCTCCAGAGCTCACAAAGGAAGCTCTGTTGCTATCTGGGAGTTTAATAATTTCTCTCCCCTCCACCTTGCATTCGGAATGCATCTTCCAACACCTCAACTCCAGCTCTCCAGCTGGGCTGCAGCTCTGCTCACATTCTCCCTCTTAGGTAGAGCTGAAGTGGTAATAAACCCACAGCCTTAACATTCAAAGGACATCTTAAACCCGGCTCAGCTGGAGCAGGGACACGGCACGGACAGCCCTGAGACTCCAGCCTTGGTACTGAAACCAGCTCCATCCTCTGGTGCCACCACAGGTCCCTCTGCAGGGATGTGGTCAGAACACACATCCCCCATCCCAGGGCAGCAGTGGTCCCATCCCTACGGCATCTCCCACATCCTTCCTGCACCACCCAGGACCAAGCTGGCTGCGAGGTTTGTCCTCCTGGGGCTTTGGTTCACACCAAGCAGGTCTGCAGTGTCCTGAAAGGAAACTCATCACCACCTGTGTTCAGCCCAGAGAATTTGCATAAGTTATTCCCCAAAGCCTGCAGTCCCCGCAGGACATATTCTTTATCCATTTAGCCAGGAATGCAGCTATTAAGAGCCTGCAGACATACAGCATTTGCAAAATTAGCACAAGAGGCTCCAAATAATCCATAAATCCATCTGTTACACAAGCCACATCTGATCATCTATTTCCCTGTAGGTTTCCAAGGGGAAATGCTACAATTCCTCCAGCAATGGTGGCGACCATTTTGTGTGTTCAGGCACAAACCCCCATTCCCCAGGCTGGGAAAGGTGAATCGGGAGACACTGTGCTGAAATCTGTGCTGCTCCTCAGCCAGTGCCTGTGCAGGGACCTCTGCATTCCGGCATGAAATAAATGTCTCTTGGCTCTCACTCACCGGCGTCTGACCCTTTTATATCCAGATGCAAAGGCTTCTCCCGCACCAGGCAGGAGTATTTCCACAGCCATAAGGAGAAGAGGCTGCTCCATTATTTATCAGCACAATTATCCTGCAAAGTTTGGCCCCAGCCCCTGGGGAAGAGTGGTGACTGTGCCACGTCACCACCAGGCACCCCTGGCAGCCAACTAGGGCATGCACATCTTTATCCCTGGCACAGATGAAGGGACAGCCAAAAACAGAAGTTAGGAAGTGGTGGTGTTCCCCTCCAGGCCCCCAGCTTACCACCAGCTGCTGTGGTGGAGACTCCTGTCCCTTGGAGCCCCCGTGCCCAAGGCAGACCCCAGCAACTGCTGGGATTTGTTTTAGGCACAGTTTGGCTCACAGCACAACTGTACACACATAAATAATTCAGGCCACTAAAGGCTGTGGCGGAGACTTTCCAGGGGATTTAATGTTCCCGTCTCTCACGGTTCTGCCCCAGCAGAACAGAGGAATTACAACTGGATGGGAAGGAGCAGGTTCCCCTCTCCAGTTCCCAGGTTGAGCTCCCCCTGGGAGCTGTGGGCACCTGAGGGGCAGCCAGCCATGCCAGAGGCTGCTCCCTGCTCCTGCCTGCTCCAGTGGCCTCCCCTGCAGTCCTTGACATTTCCCATCTCAAGGGGTAAGTCCCTGGTGCATCCTCCCAGAGTAATTGTGAAATTATTATGGTTGGTGTTTTAATTTGAATTGGATGGAGAAATGTTGTACTGCGGCTGCCTCATTTGCTATGGATTTTCACTTAACCAAATTGATTAGTCAACCAACTAGACTTACCTTGGAAGTTGTAATCATTCATTATTAGATCTAATTTTCGTGTCGCTCCCAGACTACGCTCAGAAATGGAAGTGCAAGGACTTTAACGGAGTCAGGGCGGGGTGTGTGAACCCTTGGAGCTGTCACCCGCCGGCTGCCTGGTCAGGGCACGGTGCCGGTGCCAGTGCCAGTGCTGCATCCCATCCCCTGCCTGGGATGCAGGAGCAGTGTCCAGGCTTCTCAGGAATGACCATGAAATACAGACACAAAGGCATCCCTCCCGTGGCTTATGGTGCAAATCAATCATTGGAAGGAAGGAAACACATCTTTCACCCAATATATCTTTCACCAAAAATGTGTTTCCTGACATTCAAACTCTCCTGCTTGCAGCAGGTCTGGCTCACAGCACGCTCTGGGTGTTCACTGGGTGCACAGAGGGGTGGGGAGGAGATCAGGGACTGCCCTGGGCATTCTTTGGGCTCCTAGCAGTGTCCTTCCCAAGGATGGGGACAGAAGTGCCTCACAAACTCTATTCTCTATGTGCCCGGACCTCCAGCCAGCTCTAATTGCTGCCAGGCACTGCAGAGGCCAGTGCCTCTTTAAATAAACAGGCTGCATGCCAATTAATACCTTTAATTAACAGAGAGGACTTGCTGGAGGCACTCGGACTGCCTCTCCCAGATGGACTCTGCCTGTTAGTCTGGACGGTGCAGCCCTGCCAGGTCAGGCTGCCCAGGACCCGCTGCCAGGCACTGCCCTGCCCTGCCAATTAAAATGCCTTCGAGGAGGAGATACCGCGGGCGGACAGACAGAGGGACAGCGAGGAACAGCGAGGGACAGCGAGGGACAGGTGGCACAGGCCGGCTTCCTGCAGACCGCGGGGAACGCACTGGGACAGGCGTGAGCTCCGCACCTCCCGCCCCAGCGAGGCGCGGCCGGAGCAGGCGGAGGCAGGTCTTTATTCAAAGCGATGTATTAACGTCTCCAAAAGCTTTTAGCGGAGGCCATTATCCCCTGCCCCGAGGATCGATGCGTTTTAATTCCCTCCGAGCTATTTGTTTGCCTTCGCTGCTGTTTTTCAGATGCAGGAGCCACCTTTTGCAAAACGAGGGAGCCCTGCGAGACAGACACCGCTCGCCGCCTCTTCCCTTTTAACTACTGGAAGTTCATTTTCAAAGCAGGGCAGTTTTCTTAGAATCGATGCATATCAACCAAAATCAATAGTTACTTTACGCAGATGGGCCGAGACACCTCAGCGATAGCACTCAGTGCCATCGGTATCCAAATCTGTGTGGTTTTCAACAAGTCAGCGCATTTAAGCAGCTGCTACTGTCTTTTCACTTAAAAATAATCTGTAGATGAGGCAGTTCCTGGGCATGGAACCCACTAATGTCCCCGGCAATTTGGGGACCGAAGCTCCCCATCCCGGGAGCTCTGCCCTTGCCAAGCAGACCATGGATTGTCCTCCCAACCCTTTATTTAGCCCACATCAAGGTGGCCCAGCCCCACTCAGCATCCCACAGGGGACATGACGAGCTGCTCAGGCCACGGGCTGCTGCTGCCGCTGGGCATCCCTTCCCTTCCTCCAGATCCCGAGGGGCTCTGCTGAAGCCCCCTGAAGCCCTCGCTGCTGGTGCTGCCCGTCGGGTGCCCAGTGCCCCTCTGGAAGAGCATCCCAGCAGGCCACATCCTGCCCGTGGCTGGCTGTGTTGCCATGGAGAAGGTTTCTGTGCCACCGGCGGCACAAAGGAAGTGGCGCTTCCCCGAGCCCGGCCGGGATGCAGCGCGAACCTCCAGGAGAAGAGCGGGACTGGGGCTCGCTTCCTACCTGCCCTCCCTGGGGGGAAAGGACAGAGCATGGATGTGGACAGGTCCACAGCTCATCCCTCGTCCCTCCTTTCACCCTCTGCAGCCACCACACTCCGTCCCAGGGACACACGAGTGTGGAGGCCGAGCACACTGGGGTGGGTGACACCCTGGCCTGGCGTGGCTGCCCCCGCCACCACTGCAGCCCATCCAGGTTCATAAATTCTCATCTGCTCTATAGCGTTTGATTTTTGAGCGTCTCCCAGACACTTCCTCACTTTACTACAATTGATGGGATCATGTGTAATTTGTAAATGATGTTAAGTGAGGTAATAACACTCTGGGAACTGAGTGAAACCCATAAATTATTAAAAATTACTGCCCTGAAATGTTACTACTTTGCTTTTGCACCTGACTGATGGCTCAGGGGCTGTCTTCTGTGCCCCCAAGACCTTCAATCCCACTCTTCTCCATCCATTACACCTGCACGGAAACCCAGCAGGGAAAGTGTGGGGTGAGCCAGAGGAGCAGCTTAGCCAGCACTTTCCTCTGCTGAACTCAGGGAACAGCACTCCACAACTCTCCTCCTCCCTGAGACCTGCCCGGGAGGCTCCTGCTGGGTTAAGAAATCCTTTCTGTGATGTGCACGGAGCTTTTATGTCAGTGCAGCTCAACTGGCACTTCCAGCTGCCCTGTCCCCAAGAGGGAGGGGTCCTTCTGCTCAATGCCCACCGTGGTCAAGGACTGGAGACCCCCAAAGCAGCTGCTGAGGTTTTGGGTGCCCTCACTGCTGCATCCCACCAGCTGCACAATGGCAATGCCACAGCAACATCACACCCTGGGCAGAGCTGTCAGGGCAAGCTGACACTCAGGGTGGGCTGGGCACCCCTAGAAGTGCCAGGGCTGCTTGGGATAATTTCTTGGGGTAGAATAGGATTTTTTCTGGGAACTGCAGTGAGGAACTGGTGCCAGCTCCAGCAAGAGCAGCAGTGGGAGGGTTTGCTCTCCCATGCAGGCAGAGCACGGCTCCACTGCTGCTCCTGGGCCACGGAGGACGTTGAGGAGGAGGCTAAAGGCAGAGCTGCCCTGTTCCTGGGGCCATGAGGATGGTGAAGGCAGAGCTGCCCCATTCCTAGGACCATAAGGATGCTGAGGAGGAGGCTGAAGGCAGAGCTGACCCACGCCCAGGGAAGGAGCACACTCATGCATTTTTCAGGCCCAGGGCTGCAGCCCGGCCCCCTGCAGACATAATGACTGCACTGGCCTGGATGCAGAGCTGGGCTGGGGGAGCATCTCCTGCACTGGCAGAACAGACAGAGCCCGGCAAGAGTTGAGCATTAGTTATAATTTAACTTATAATTTGCTGCTCAAACCTGGTGGTTAGATGCCAGCATGCCTTTGGAGGAAGGAGCAGGACGGGAGAGAGGAGAGCTCGGTTCTTCCCACTTCCCAAGCCAGGGCGCCTGGAAAACACTTTCCTCAGGTTCTGACCTACTTTGCATGGCAGAAACCGCCTCCATCGTTTACCAAAGGAGGCAAAATGTCAAAATACAGAGCAGCAGGCTGTGGAAACAGAGAGCCCATTGCTCTGCATGGCAGCCAGAGGCAGTTTGGGAACACCACTGCGGGTACTGGTCACAGGTCCTCTGCAACATGAGGGGAAACCAGGCTGGGGCAGCTTCTTCCTCATGCTCCAGCACCCCAGCAGTGCTGCCCCATCCTCACCCTCTGCCTGGCTGCAAAAACATCCTCAAAATGAAATCCTCAGCACAAGGGCTGCCAAGGGGAAGTGCTCAAATGAGAGGAGAAAGCAACTTCCAGAGCCAGCGGCGAGACAGGGCCCAGGTTACTATAAAAGTGTTTTGTCAAAACTTTTTCCCTCCCACAGAAAACAAGGTTTTCAATCAAACCCTTTCTGGCTGAAAGCAATCTGCTTCCTCTGAGCAGCTTTCCAGACCCAGCAGCTTGGGCCAAAAACGTGTCACTTCTAAGCCAGCACTTTTCTCATCTTTCAGCAGATGATTTTTCACTTTCAACAAAGTCACAAACTGTCCCCTGACTGGCACCAGGCAGGTTAGAGAGTGCAGGTATCCAGTGGGGTGTGATAAGGGAGTGGAGATATCCCTCTGGCAACTTCTCCTCTGCCTCTCCCTTCTCTTTCCTCTGCATATCTCACCCAAAAAATCCCAGCATTCCTGAGCAAGAAGAGCTCACCTGCCTTTGAGGGGAAAGCCAAGATGGGAAAGGCAGGACAGAGCTCTGTGTCTGTCCCCAAAATCCATTCTGCCAGGTGTGTGACAAGTCCAGCAAACACCCCAGAGCAAAGGCCTGGGCACCAATGGGGGGTGTCAGGGTGGGGGCGGCATCCTACCCCCTTTACCTGTTGGATCCATGCAGCAGCCCGTGAGCTGTCAAATCCCATTTTGGGGAGCAAATTGCTTTATAAATTAATTTAATTACTATTACAGCACCAAGTTTTTTTATTGGTTTAATAAACATAATCAGGTTCTGCCCTCAGCCTTCTTCCCTACTCCTGCTTCTTTCCCTGAGTTGGGCAATTTGGGGAGGGGGAAACCCAGGCGCAGTCTGAGTAATTAAAGTTTCAGTAGTTGTTTGTTAATGATGCACGTTTTAATTACCTGCTGACTGTGCCCAAGCACTGCTGTGGGCCACGGCTGGTGGAGGAGGAACCAGCCGCAGCCCCGACCCGCCGGCAGTGAGCTCCTGCCAGGGCTGCCCCCTCCTCCCTCCGCCAGGAATTGTGCGTTGCCGTGGAAACGGGGGGAGGGGGCAGCTCACCATCTCCTTGTGCCACCGCTGTGGGAAGAGATATCAACTGCCCTAGCCGGTCCCCCAGCCCAGAGGGGACCCCAAACCTTTGGGCCTCCATCCCAAACCTTTGGAGTCCAACTGGGCCATCTCCCGGAGCGGAGGAGCGCCTCATCAGCACTGATACCTTTATCAGGCAAGCTTGCAATCGAATCTAAAAGATCCCACCTCAGTGTGGCGAGGGCTGTGCTCCACACCCCGTGCTGATTGGCATTTGTTGTATCACCTGCTTTAAATTTTTATTAATGAGGTCCCACGTCAGCTCCTCCATTACATTGTCCAGGAGTGATGCCCGCCTGACAGGGCTGTAATTACCCACATTATCCCGTTGACTTGGAAATGCTGCCACACCACGAGGTTGCCTGGAGCCTCCCTGGACGGGACACCCAGCGAGCATCGTGCCCGCTCCTGGAGCCGCCGTGCCCATTCCCCCACCAGCAGCTCTCTGCCAGACGCAGCCAGCGGGGCTCTCTGGCCTGTCATCTTATTAATTCCTAATTTCCAATTTGCAGGAGGAGAGAACCTTAGCCCTCCATCTCGCCAGCCCAGCAATCACAGCGATGAGCCAAGTATCTCTGGACAGTCTTTAATTTATTTCCCGGCGCACACGGACCCTGCTGAGAGACTTGATGGCACCAGCTTAAACATAATAAATTACTCAAGTATCAGAGATTAGTTAATAAAGTGTCAACCGCTTGTAAAGTGCTGCTTTGTCAAAGATACAAAATATTCCTCTGTTTCTCCCGAGATAAATAGCTCCGAGGGTGGGAGGAGCGCCCATCTCCCCGAGCACGGCTGCCTCGGGACTGGGTGCTCGGGGCATGCGGCGTCCCTGTCCCAGGAATGGGCGCTGGACTGTCCCACACAGAGGAATTTGGTTATCCCAGTCTGTCCCCATCCTTCTCCCAGCCCCAGCACCTGGCTGTCACCAGCCTGCCCTGCCGACACCCTCCCGCCCAGAGCACGCACCACAATCCCTGCCTGAGCTGCTGGAGTCCCCCGGCAGCGCGGGAAACCTTCTGCTACCTCCAGGACGGAGCCAAATCACCGTTCAGGCTGAAAATTCCCTGTGACTGGACGCGGTTTGGAGGATATCCCAGGCAAACAGAGCGGAACCCGGGCCAGGCGCCGGCGGTACGGGCTGCCGGGAGCTGCCAGCCTGCACCGTGACCTGTCCGGGCTCCAGGTGAGGGCACTGAGCCCCTGGCCCTTCCCCTTGGCTCCCACTGACTCAGGGATGCTGTGGGAACCCTTGGGCAGAGCCAGCACCTCGCTCTTGGGGCAGCAGCCCCTCACACAGCCTGGCACAGGGTCCCAGAGGCCCCAAGAGATGGGCAATGAGATTGAACAGTCTGTTCCCAATGAGTGGTGTGGAGGCTGTGCGGGAGAACTGAGGCATTGGCAACTCTGAGGTGTTGATGTAATGCCAGAGTGGAGCTCACGAGGTGTTTCTGCCCTTGTGCTGCTTGATTTAATTACCAGAGAACAGAAAATGTGGCTGGAGAAGGGTAATTACAGAGTGAGGGGGGATTACTTGGGGGTAAAAATATAAAATACTCTCTAGGGAGCTCTGGGGAACCCCGTGCGATGCCCAGCACTGCCCAGGGCTGGGCTGGGGGATGCTCAGGGCACCGATGGCTTGAGCTCTCCCTGAATTCATTGCACCCCAGCAGCCGTACCCGGAGGAGGAGCTTTGGTGAGCGAGGCTTTCAGATCCCCCGTGTTGTGGCTGAGAGTCTGCAGGTTGTGTTTTGGCTTTTTCGTCGCTGTGGAGCTCCGTTTTTAATCCGAACGTACGAGTGATTTCAGAGCGCCGGAACCGCGGATCCGGGGCCGTCCGCCTCCCCTCTCCCTGCACGAATGTCCCTGCACAAATCTCCCTCCCTGCACAAATCTCCCTCCCTGCGCAAATCCCCCTGGCTCCTGGCAAGCCGAGGCAGCTCATCCCCTGCCCTCCCTTGGAGAGCGGCAGCGCTGCAGTTCCCTTGTCACAGCCGCTCTGTTTATCCCATTGGTGCCGAGCCCGCCGCCGCTGCTGACTCACAGCCCGAGAGTCATCCTGCTCCTTGGAAATAGCTAATGAGACTCAGGGTTTCGAGGGAAGTTTCCTTGAGAGGCCAGGCTCAGCTGATGGAATCGCATCCCTCACCCTTTTGTCTGCCCTGGTGTGGGGACAGAGCCCAGCCCAGAGGTGTTTGGTGGGACAGCATTCCCACTGGCTCATGGACAGAGCTGTCCACCTCACACAGTGCTTCTGCTGTTTACATACAGTTAGTGGGGACTGTCCCGACCTGGCAGAGACATTCCAGGTGCCAGCACTGCACCTGAGCAAGCAGACAACTCAGGATATCCCCAACTGCTTCCAGCAGGCAGAGCATGAACCACTCATTCCATACAGATGGAAATAAACACGGCCTGAGACTCCTGCAGAACTCAGCTCCATCACCAGCCCATACCAGATGCCAGGATGGGGACAGGGATGGGGACATCCTGACACTGCTGTGACCGAGTACAGCCCAAGCCCAGTTCAGCCCCCTGTAGTTCTCTTCCTCTCCGGCTGCGCCGGCCCTGCCGGTGTTGCTAAGCAATGGAAAGAGCAAACCCAGCCTGACCTGATGTAGATAAATCCTGCTGGGCTGGGCAGCGGTGCCTCAGCACACGGCCTGTGAGTTCCTGCCCCTCCCTGCACCCCTCGGAGCCCGTGCCAGGTGTCCCCCGTGCCATGGGAGCAGGACCCCTGCCCGGGCAGTGCCATCCCTGCCGGCCCTGCTCCCTCATACCCCGCCCGGCCTCCTCGGGGCTCTAACTCCCCGTGCTGGGATCAATGGGAGCATTGACACGGCTGCGCTGCAGATCAAACCTGCCAGCCCTGTTTACACGCTGTGTGACTCCCAGTCAATAACCCTCGTCGGAAAGATCTGGTGTGTTTGCTCAATGCAACCTTTGGGGCTGAGGAAACCACCAAGGCTCAGAGAAAAAAAAAAAAAAAAAAAAAAA
>VWZU01010241.1:744505-792961 GCA_013397095.1 Sterrhoptilus dennistouni
AAAAAAAAAGCCGTTTTACGCAGGATTTCCTTATTTAAGCCTCGGCACAATAACAGCAGCGTTTTCCTGCTGCTGTTTCCTGCCTGGCACAGAGGGGGAGCGGTGCTGGCTCGCAGGGAGAGTCCCGCTCCTTAGGAGCATTAATCACCTGTTAGGAGCAGTGCCTGGGGACAAGGGGAGCCGGGCACGCCGCTATCCTGCGTGGAAAGGCAGAGGGGAAATGAGTGGAAAATGCAGCTTTATGTGTTTTACACAAGGCCCTGACTGAGAGGGTGAGGCAGCACAGCCGGGAGCCCAGCTGGGATCCCTGCACTGGGCTCAGCAGCCCTGTGCCACAGGGAGGGAGGGCTGTGCCAGGGAATCCCTGTGCTGGGAATCCCGGTGTGGGATGGCAGTGCCGAGGGGCTGGGGATCCCCCTCGGTGCAGTGATCCCTCGGGAATGGAGAGTCCTGCCCTACAAGGGCCACCAGCTCTGGAGAAGCTGGGACAGAACTTGCTGTGTGCACAGCACCTGCAGGGATGGAGGGGTTATTCAGGAGCAAAGGAACATTCCCTGGGTTAATCAGGAGCAAAGGAACATTCCCTGGCTGCTCTGGTGCTCCTGGGAAAATCTGATCCAACATATGTAGGCAACCAATATGAGATCAGAAATAAACCAACCAAAAATCTCCCCTAAAGCCAAACCAGGCCCAGTCCGGGTAAATTGACTGGCACAGAGTTATTTTGTGAGGAAATCTCTCTTTCCAGGCATTCCTGTGCAGGGGCTGACCCTCAGGAAACGCCAGGTGGGGATTGTTTCCTGCAGCAATAATCCGAATCAGATTAACAAAACCCCAGATCAGATTAGCGCCAAAACATCCTCCCGTGAAATCCGGAGAATTCCAATCACATTTTTGAGTAAACTCCAGCCAGTTAGGCAAGGATCTGTAATTCCCTTGTGTACATCTTTGCATGCTTCAGTAGAGTTTGTGGAGTCTATTTACCACATCTAAGACCAATTTCCCTCCCTTCACTTGCTTTGAAGATAATTGAAGGTCCTTGCGTCGTCTGCTTTCGAATGTAAAAGCCGGCTAATGTCCAAATCGATGCTTCCCAGTTAATGCTGCCTCTCCGGCGGCATCGAGTGCTCTGTGCCAGCCCTGGCTGACCGAATCAGCAGATCCTGCCTGCCCAGGTGCTTTGTTAATCAGAGCAGGCTGGGAGCGAGCCCCCGACCCGCCGATAGCACTGACTCTATTGACTCGTTAAGCAGAATTAAATATTTAATAGCGCACTTTGCAGCTCTTGGGGCTGTGCTGCTGAGCCCGGGCTGTCCCTCTGCCCACGGGGGATGCTGCGAGGACCAGGTCAGTGTCACGGCCTGCCACCAACCCCCTGGCCCAAGGAACAGGAGTAAGGTTCTCCCAAGGCTGGGATGAATTTCATGGGAAGGATTCATCAGGAGCTGTAGTGACAGGACACAGGGAATGGCTTCCCACTGCCACAGGGCAGGGATGGATGGGATATTGGGAAGGAATTCTCCCCTGTGAGGGTGATGAGGCCCTGGCACAGGGTGTCCAGAGCAGTTGTGGCTGCCCCTGGATCACTGGAAGTGTCCCAGGCCAGGCTGGACAGGGCTTGGAGCAACCTGGAATACTGGAAGGTGTACCTGCCCATGGCAGGGGTTCAGAAGAGGATGAGTTTTAAGCATAAACAGGGACAGAAATCCTCTGGAGGTTTGGAAAGGCAGAGGGAGAAAAAAGTGCTGCCTTTGGGGAGCCGAGCTGTCATAAAAGCAAGGTTTTGAGGAGGAGGAGGAAATGTCAGGGTGGAGCAGATGGAACAGTCAATAAAACGTGTGACCCGTGTGTGCATCTGGAACAGGGCTGTGCTGGGGTTTCATACAGGGACTCTCCCTGTACGTGTCCATGTCCCTCCCAGCAGAGCACAACCCCACAGAGCCCCCAGACCCTCCTGCCCCAGCCAGGGGAAACCCTGCTCAGCCCCAATTCCCCCCACCACCCTCATTAATCACTCATAGGGTGCCCCAAGCAGCCTCGAGCCCCCACCCCCTGCACATCCCAGTGCAGGCACAGAGCTTCATTCCTTTATCACTTCCATAAAGTTTATGGCACAGCAATGAAAACTCATTATTCCACCTGAGCCTGTGGGTCATAACGAGCCGTCAGGCACTTTATGAGGGGCTGTAACCAGGGCCCCCTCACATCACCCCGCAGAGCCAGAGGGATGCATGGCAGGGGTTCGGTGGGCTGGCTCTGGGGATCCACACACCACAGGAAAACCAGCACTGTGAGAGATTTGGGGAGGAAATTCCCAGATTCAGCTGTCAGTTGGGAGATATCCTACAGAGCAGGTATCTGCGTCCCCCTTTTCACACTCATCACTAGCAGGGCAGCCAGATCCTGGCATCCCTCCCTCTGAGCCCCCCCAGCACAGCTGCTCCTCTTCCCTGCCTTCCTCCAGAGGATGAGGATCATCACCCAGGAGCTCACTGAGGGGAGAAAATCCTGGGAAATGCTCCACGTTGCTAACAGGCTTTACCACTAACTGGCTTTTCCAGTTGGTGGGGCCAATGAAATGGGAAATGGGGGCTCATGAGTTCACAGGGTGGGTTCTGCTGGTCCAGGGGAGGGCATTGGTGGCATCTGCTTGTGAATAGCATGATGCTTTCTGGGAGACTCTTGGAAGCATTAGGAATGGCACCAGACTTTTCCTGTTTAATATTCCAGGCTCTCTGGATAGTGGCTGCTCCAGCTTCACCTGCAGAGGGGTTCTCCATCCTGGCACAGAAATCTCCTCACAGGAGCAAGCAGCTCTTTTTCTTCTCCCTGCCAAGGCATTTGGGATGGCCCTGCAGGCAGAGCAGTGTGCAGGAAAGCTCCTGAACACAGGGAATACATCTTTAATTGTTCCCAGGCCTGAGCTGGATCCTCCTGCCTTTATCAGTACCTGTTCTCGTCAGGAACGCCCTTGTCCTTGTATGACTAAATTAGGTTTGGGAAGTACAAATGTGGTGTGGAAGTTAATTGTATTCTAAAAGACACTCGGAATAAGAAGACGAGTGCAGCTTCCTTTTAACGAGGGAGAGGATCCTGCTGGAGCTGCCAGAGCTCCCTGGAAGCCATAAATGTTTTAAAAGGAGAGCCAGGGCTGCTGGAGCCCGCCCTGGGCTCTGCTGCTGCTCACCCAGGAGCATTCCTCATCCTCACTGTTTGTAAAGCAGGACACGGAGAATGTAAATGTCTCCCAACCCTTATTTACAGCGTGCTGCTGTAAACCCCAGCACTGAGAGTCCGGAGCAGGCACGGGGAGCAGCAGAGCAGGACCAGGTGAGGGAGGGGAATCCATGCCAAGGAACTGATGATGACGGCAGCAAGGAAGTGAAACATAAAAGATGCTCCTTCTGCTGCTCCATCCCTTCCAGAGCTGTGGCTCTGTGGACCCTTTGCTGTGGCAGAGCCAGGCAGGCACCAAACCCCAGGGAATTACAAGAGGCTCACAGCTGGAGAGGGCACAGTGGGACAACCTGGCCTCAAGGCTGGTCTTGATTCCCTCCTGGAGCTTGGGGTCCCTCGGGAAGCAATCCCAGCTCAGCTGAGGAGCCTGGACATGTCGCCCCTGCATTTTCTTGCTTTCGAGTGTTTGAACCTTTGCAGCCTGATTCTCACACTGCTTCTTGTAAACAATGTGTATTCTTAGAATTTATCAGTATGTTTTGCATAGTTGTTCTCTGAGAGAGAATTTGACTGATGGTCATAATGACCAATGGAGTCAGGAGGTTGTAACCTTCTTGGGCCAATCTGGGCCCTTTGTAAAAAGTGTATTTAAGTAGAATTGGAGTCAGATAATAAAGAGCCTTCCATGTTTGACCCTGTTGCTGCCTGCTGTCCTCTGTGAGGGTCCACACCCACATCGCAATGTGTTGCCCCTCAAAGTGTCGGGGAAACATGAACTCAACACTGTCCCTAAGCCTCCCCTGGAATCAGCCACCTCCTGGCTTTGGGGTCCCTGTGTGTCTCCAGAACCATAAAAACATTTTAACCTCCATCTTCTCCTCCTCGGGCCAGTGAACAGCTGCTTAACAAAATGGATCTGCACATGGCAATAATTTTGCTGCATTACTTAATATAGCTCTCGGCTAAAGACATAATTGAGTTGGTTCACTAATCAATCTCTCCATAAGCAGAGATTTCATTTTGGGGCCCATTTATAAGTAAAAATAATAAAAATAGAAAGCCGTGCTAAAAAGCTGTGGCAACAGGGCCTGGGGTCCAGATAGTCTGAGCCTTTACTGGGAAGGTACTTGGAAAAATTTCCTGGGTGGGATGCAGCTCTGGGAAGCAGCAGCAGTGGTCACTGCTGAGCCTCCTGGTGTGCTTTCCAGGACTGAGGAAGTGGGAAAACGACAGGGATGGCTTTTTGGCAAGGCTGGTGCATAGAGCCGTAGTTGTCTGGCTTCATCCGGGAGCATGCACGTTGCCGGGACACAAAGTACCCGGGCCGGGGCAGTTCTGCAGGACCAGGAGAGTCAGACACGCTCCCTCCCTGCCCCAGAGGCGGGTTCCCTATGTTCACAGCCCAAGTGGGGACTGGAGCCTGCAGGACCCAAGCTGCCGCAGCCCAGCCCGCTCCTGGCAGCTCCTCATCTCCCTGCTCCCCTTCCCGCGGCACACCCCGCTCCCAGTCTCGGGAAAGGCACGGCAGGCAGAGCCAGCCCCGCTCCTGCTGCGACCTCCCGGTGTCCCGCCGCGAGCGCCGGGTGCTGCGGGAGCCGCTGTCGCACGCAGAGCCGACAGCGACAGCCCCGCCAGAGCCGGTGCTAAAAGCTTCCAAAAATAACCCCCGAAGCATCTCTGACTCAAGCGTCTAATTCAGGCGAAGGATTGATCCTCCTCCAACTGTTGTTTCACGGTGTTAAAAGCAAGATTGATTGTAAATTTATGTTGTAAAAGTGCATCATTATTTCAGCGCATTAATGCAGCGCCTTTCTGTGCAAATTGATGTTATTTTTATGATGTTGTTTATGGGCTTGAATAATCGGATTGATTCTTAATTTCTGAGGCGCTGTTGGGAACACAAGAGGAGAGTCCAAAGGCAGCCTCCATCCCAGAATGGCCACGTAGGACTGTGGGGACACTGGAGTGCCTCTGGTGGTGCTCCTTCAGTTGGCATCAGCAATGCTGCACCGCCGGACCATGGAGCGGTTGCCACAGCAGGAGCATCCCTTGGGGCCAAAATACAGATGTGGGGATGGGCTCCTCTCGCACCCCTTTGGTGGCCCGGGCTGGTTTTGGCCAGAGCAGGTGTGGGATTGCTCCTGGAGACTCGGCAGGATGGGGACAACAAACAGCTGGAGGCAGCAACGGCTTCAAAAGGCACCACTGGCTGCAGAGCCAGCACCTTCCTGCAGCCAAAATCTCAGCCTTCAGATATTCTTGAGTCTGCTGGTGCTGGCAAGGATCCTCCCAGCCATGGATCCCAGCCAGGTGTGGAGAGAGGGAGCACAGCACTGCTCCCCAGCTGTGCCAGCTCCAGAGGAAGGGAACAGAGGGGTCATCGCCACAAGAGTCACTTCCTCGTGACCATTGATTTCCAGGTGTACAAACAAATCCTGCTGAACTGCCAGCTGTGAATAATTAATTCCCATCTGTCCACACCCAGATCTCCTGGCTAGGGGCTGCTCCCCTCCATTTCCTACCACATTTCCCTCCACCACCACTCCCAGCCCAGACATGACAGATACAAAGGGTGAGAAGCCTCTGCTCCTGCAGAAGAACTTTGTTATGAGGCCATTTAAATCATCCTAATTACTCCAGAAACACACCATTAACTTTGCCAATGAGGTCTGCAGAGGGGAGGAAAATAAATATATATANAGGCCTGTTCCATACTGCCATTTATATATTCATTATATATATATATATATATACACATGGAACATGTGTTATGCAACTCAGAGGAATAACGCAGAGGAAAAAGAAGGGCAGGGAGAAAACAAGCAGCAGCACAATGTCCTGACATCAGGAATTCAGAATTCATTAGAAAAGCATTGATTGCCTCAGACTGATTTAGCACAGAGTGTGATTCCGGGCATACAGCAGAGCCTGCAGAAACACATTGTAATTCAGAATTAAAAACCAACAAGAAATAGCAGCAATAAAAAGAGATACCCACGGCACTGCTCCCACTCCTGGCTCCGTCCTGGCAGGACTTTGCCCTGCTCAGAGATAGACAGACATCAGGTGAAGCTGCCCTGGCTGGGGAAAAATTAGCTTCTGCTTCCCAGGATCAGCCCAGATCTCACTCTGTTGGAGGCATACACCCCTCTAGGGCCCTGTGTGTCCCCATTCCAGAGGACCCATTCTCTAGGGAGCCCTCAGCACCCAGCAGGGCAGGAGTGAACTGGACTCAGGAGTGATGCTGCTCCCTGGATCTCACTTTCCTGGCTTGAAACAAGATTCCAGCCACTCCTCTGCTTTCATTTGTGTGATACTGGTGCAAAAAGAAACTAAATCAGGAACGTCCCACTTCACCAGTCATTTTTGGGGTATTTCAGTTGAGGCTGGCCCCTGTGTGGGTCGTTATTTCCCCAGAATGTCCGCACATCCAGGAGGCAGCTCCAGGCTCTCCCACAGCACAGGGCAGGAGATGAGGCTGTCACCTGGAGAGGGGACATGGTGTCAGCACTGCTCTCAGACACAGCTCATCCACCTCCAGGTGATCTCCACACACTCCAAAGGGTCAGACATGAGCTTCCCGTCCAAATCCATGGAGGACCATCCTCTGGTTGCTGCTGCCAGGACGTGGGAAAGGCAAGTGGGGAGCCCCTTCCCTGTGCCCCTACACCCCACAGAGCCCGGCTCTACTCTGGTCCCATGTCTGGCAGTGCCAATCCGTACACCACATTCTCGCATCCCCTTTCCAGCCCAGGATCGTGGGGTGTGCTAATGAGCATCATTTTTCCACGCATTCCTCAGCTGTTAATTACCTTTCTGCTACATTCTGCATCCCACTGTTAATTACAGCGCAGTTTGGCACCAGCTCACCCCGGGGCTGGGCTGGCAGGACTGGCAGGGCTGAGAACATCCTGGGGGCATCCCGGGGGATATCACGAGCACATCCCAGGGCATGTCCCAGGCACATGCCGAGCACATCTCGAGAGACGTCTTGGGGACATCCTGGGGATATCCTGAGCCCATCCCGGGAACATCCCAAGCACATCCCAAGGCAAATCCCACCACTTCCCGGGGCAGGGAGGGATCAGGAGCACCGAGACTAAACCTCAGCATCCAGCCAGGACCAGCGTTAGCATTGAATACTTCACTCGTACAGTTAATTGTGACTTTAATCAAGCAAAAGACGAATCGCTGGGATTTTTTTAAAGTGAAAAAAAAAATATGGAGCTGTTAAAATAATAGTTTCAATTCCATAAAATCCATTCCTTTTCAAGGAGGGCAGAAACAAACTCCCTTTGATGATGTGAGGAGAGTGGGACTGCCAAGGCCAGGGACTCTGGCCTTTAATGGACCAGGTAAAATAAAAAGGACAAAACTCCAGGGAAATGGGCAAAATTCCAAGGAGATTCACTGCCCACTCCTCCAAAGGGCCCAGCAGAGTCCAAGCAGAGCACGTGGCCACTGGGTTATCTGTTCCCTCCCACCCCCCACTGGCCTCTCTGCATAATCCTGAATAAACCAATCTTTTGCTAAATGGAAAACCAGGAGATCTTGGATGTGAAGCGACACTTATTTATCCTTTTACCAGACGGTCTAATGAATAATTTCATGTTTGCAAAAGCTCATGTTGAAATTTGAAGACAAGAGATATATTGCCAAGGCGGCTGGGAGACTGCGACATTCATTTTGTGCTGAAAGATTTACTTAAAAATTAGATTTTACAATTTTAATGCCTCCATTCTTTTCTTTAAATAAGCTGTGAAATGCAGTTAATTAGACTTAAACCCTAGAAGCTCAGACATTTGGGCTGCAGCATCAGCTACAAAAGAAAACACTTTTTCACTTGCAAATTAAATCTAAATTTATTAGGTGGTGAAACCTTCCTTCTCCCACATGGAACCCTAAAACTGCTGGAGTGGGGAGCCAGGAGCAGGCCCAGGGGCTCCCCCAGCAAAACCCTTGGGGTTCCCCCAGCTGTGCACAGGGAAGGAGGAAAAGAGGGAGAGAAGCAGAGCAGGCATCTGGAACATCTGCTGGATGCTCAACTCCGGAGCTGGGAGCTGAGGGAAGGGTGATGGGCTGGATAATGATAGGGAGGAAGTAGATTCCTGCCCCAGCAAGGACAGAGGCTCCTGGCAGCCCCACAGTGGAGTGAGGCTCTCCCAGAGCATCCCCAGCTCAGAAGGGCTGGAAGCACCAATGACCCAAAATGAGGAGACAACACCAACTGAGGACCGCTCTGCTAGTGAGACTCCCCTGGGATCTCCCTCTGTCCACCTGCAGCCACCTCCCATTCCAGGCACACTAATTCATTTTCCAGGAAAAGCAGGGAAATGGCAAAGATGCCAATAAACTCATCCCTGACAGTTCAAAACCCAGCTGGGTCCCAGGAGGGAGAGCTGGTGCCAACCTGGCTGCTCTGAGCCAGGGAGGACCCAGCATGGCTCATTCCAGGTTTGTTTGCACATCTCACGGAGCACCACGGGACCACACCCCCTGTGGGGAATAAATGACAGCAGCTGCCTGGCACAATTCGATCAGTCCTGGCTAAATTAATTTTTCACAGTTTTTTAATGGGGGGAAAGAAGCTGCAGGTTTGGGGAGGGGGTAGCCCTGAATGAGAGGAGTGTTCTGCTCTGCCAATGCCCTCAAAGGAGGAGAGATGGAATTAATCATATATATATATATTTATATTTTTATCTCTATAAATTTATATTTTTATCTATTTATTTATATACACAGAGAGGAGAGCCCCATGCACAGGACCCAGGTGGGAGCACCGGTAAATTCCCACCAGTGCAGGGGTTCCAGGGTCTCGTGGAGGAGACAACACAGTGTGGCTCAGCCCCAGCAGCCCTGCATGTGTTTAAGCAGCAGCCTGCTCTGGAGGGGCACAGCGGGTAATTGGGAATAGCCTCAAATAAAAAAGGCATCTCGGGGCCCCAGGGGAAATCTGTTAAAATACAGAATTATGAATGGTGTTAAACTGTAGAAGACAAAATTATGTCTCTGTTTAGATGCTGAATTTACAGTAAATACCAAGCTCTCCCTGTGGCTGCTGCTGTATTTATTAATGTTCTTTGAACACACCATAATGCCCGTGTTCAAAGGGGCTGCCAAGAGCAGCAGATCTTGCCCAGGGACCTCCAGGCAGAGGCTGCTCAAGCCCCAAGGACGCCACCCTGCCCAGGCAGCTCTTCCCCGACCCCTGCCTTGGACAGGAGACCCCTGGCTCCTGTCACCTCCTGCCCACACAGCAGCCACCTCTCTCTGGGGTATCACCACCCTGCCAGAGATGACAAAACACAAATGGCCACTAGGGCCGCATGCCCAGGCCGTGCGTCAGCAGTTCCCTGTGATATCAGCAGCAGGAAGATCTCGAGATTATGGAAATTTGTTCATCTTCAGTGGGTGTGGCTGGGAGCAATTGCCTTTCCACAGCATTCCCAGAGCTATGGATGTCACCTGCCATGCTGCCACCAGCAGCCACTGCCCCTGAGGGACACAGGGTGTGACCTCCAGGAGGGACAACCCCAGAGCTCCCGACCCTGGGAACAGTAAGGCAGGGCAGGGCAGGGCAGGCACTCACGGGCTGAGCACCCAAAGGGGCTTCCCAGGGCCATCGAGGAACCTCAAGGACAAGGATCAATCATCAGCAATGCCACCAGGGCTGATTAACAAATTAATGCCTTTGGTCTCGAGCCAGAGAGCAACTGATTAATGAGAGCACTGCCAGGGCTGCCACGCTCCGAGGGAAACACAGGGTTATGTGCCATCTGCCTCCCAAGCCCAAATGGTTAACCAGGAATATTCATTCTGTTCCTATTAAGTATAATTACCCCCTAATCTATAGGAGCCTTTTATTTCTCTATAATTACAGGATATTTAACTAATAAGCCAGGGGAGGGTGGAATCGGCGGGGCTGGGTGCTGGTGGCAGAGCTGGGGCAGGAGCAGATGCCAGGGGTACAGGGATCAAGCACTTGCTGTTTGCTGTTCCCAAGGCTGGCTCAGAGCCGACACAGGTATGGATTCTCCAAGGAGGAGCCTGGGGGAGACAGCCCTGCCCAGGACAGGCCCCGTGCCTGGCTCTGCAGAGCTGTTCCCTCACCCTGAGGCATGTTAGCTGCTCATATCTACCAAGCTCAGTCCCTGGGATCAGAAGATTTTCCCTGCCTAATTTACAGCCCTGATTTCCCCCTTGAAGAGCCCAGATATTCATTTAGCTTATTTATTTACTGCTTCTCTCCCTCCCTTGCCTGCATCAGCTGCCTGAGCTGTGATGGGAAGAGGCTCCATGGGCTTAGCATGAGCTGCCAGCAAGGACCTCACTGTGCAGAGGGGCCTGGGATGGGCCCTGAGTCCTGCACCCTCATCCCATCCATGCCCACCCACACAGCCTCAGCTCTGCAGCATCACATGGTGTCACTCTGATTTTCAGCCTTCTGATACTTGTTTATATATTTTTACTGGAATTTCTCACGCATTTAACATAAACAAAAGTAGATTGTTTTCATTCCTCTCTGTGATGGACTGCTGGTTTGACCACTGAGGTCAGAGGGGTGTTCCTCTCATCTCCCAATCCTTAATCATATTCCAAATCCTATTTAAACCCCAAATCATAATAAACTTCCTCTTTCGCTCCTCACTTCAACCTGATGTAAGTGTTGTTCTTTTGTGCCATGAACAGTGACACATGGGGCTCCCAGCACACCCAGCCTTGGTTTGGAGCACCCCTGGGCTGTGGCTCTCCCTGGAGATTTGCCCTCACTGTGCCCACAGCCATTGCCTCACATAGCTGAAGCACCTTTGGCCAATCGGTGTTTGAAATAAAAAAAAAAAAAAATTAAAAAAATCAAAGGGATAATTACTTAATTTAGAGTGATTTATTCCATTAAGTAACTCTTTACCATAGGCCTTTTTTAGATGTTCAAGTGTATTTTTCATTAGTGCTGCATAATAAAATAATTGCAGACATAGGATGGGATTTCTCCTTTTTTTCAGAAAATTGAAATACAGAAATTCTTCCCTATTTTCTGCCCTTTTTTGCTCTTTCTGACACAAGTCAGGGGTCAGCCAGGAGCGATGAGGGGATGCCTCAGACTTCCTGTAAGTCAGGGATACAGTCACCCCTGTACCCCTGGGTGAGACCCCGAAGGGCTCCTTCAACTCAGCTGAGCCCCCTTCCCTGGCAGATGGGGTCTCGGCTGCCAGGACTGTCCCCTCAGAGCAGCCACAGGAGCGGGGACACTCCAGTGTGGCACACATGGGAACACCCGCTGCAGGGACAGAGGAGAGGCTGAGGATGCAGATGAGGATGAGGATGCTGCGAGTGGATACTGGCTCCCCAGGGGCAGCAGTCCTGCCTTGCCCAGGCTCCTGCCCTCACACTGGGCACACGCACAGAGGATGTGAAACACCCCCCCGCCCCGGTGTCCCCAGCGCGGGGGGACAGGCTGCAGGCAGCACGGCCAGGGGCTCCCCGGTGCCACCGGGACCCTCGGCAGAGCCGGTCCAGCCCCGCACGCAGCCGAGGAGAAGGGAAGGAAAGGGCTGAGCTCCCCCTCATGGCTTCCGGCGGCAGCGCCGGGTGCTGGGAGAAGCGGGAGATGCTGCGGGCACCGGGGGTGCTGCGGGCACCCGGGATGCTGCGGGCACCGGGGATGCTCCTGTGGTTCCATCAGTTCTGTGCTCTCGCCCTCGGCCAAGCAGAAAAGGCTCGAATGGCACCTAAACACAATCAGGGTTCTCCAGA
Organism: Sterrhoptilus dennistouni; assembly: GCA_013397095.1. NCBI lineage: Eukaryota > Metazoa > Chordata > Aves > Passeriformes > Zosteropidae > Sterrhoptilus > Sterrhoptilus dennistouni. Next base: position 756,437 of record VWZU01010241.1, read on the forward strand.
GTCTCCAGGCAATTTGCACACAACAGGGAGAGAGAGGCAAGGAAGAAACTATAAATAAACAAGACTGACTTTCCCGGGTGCTTCCGAGGATGCAGGAGGTGTGTCCTGGCAGCCCCCGCCGGGACACAGGGATGTGCCCCAGGGTAGTTTGGTGATAGTTGGGTGAGGACCCTCCTTGGGCACAGCTGGTGCCTGTACCTGTCCCTGTGGCCACTTGGCATTTCCAGGCCATCCCCCCATGACCATCCTTGTCCATTTCTCCCTCCTGCAGGATCACACCGGGGCAGAATCAGAACCTAAAGGCACTCAGGTCTATTTTGGAAATGCTGAAGCATTTGGGGGAGTTGATAATTTTCTTCTCCACATCATCTTGGCCAGGGCCGTTTGCCACATTCAGTCTCAGCAGTGTTGATCCTCCACAGAGCCAGTGGGGAGCTCATTTGCCAGGTGTTTGGAAAAACACCCGGTCGCCCACACCTTCAGCCACCAGCTGCTTTCCAGAGTACACCTCGTCTCTGTCCCTGGTTCCTTGTAATTTATTCTGGGAAAAGCTGCCCAGCTGCATACCCAGGGGGTTGGGCAGGACAGTACTCGGGAGCTGGGCATTCCACAGAAAAACCTGTGGCTTTGATTCTCCCGGTGCAGACAAAGAGGAGCAGCAGGCAGGTGCTCCATGGAGACAGCCTCTCCAGAGCCCTCCCGCATGCAGGGAATTTAATGGAGTTGTTTGTTTCCCCGGAATTGCCGGTGTCAGGTGGCATTTGAGGGGCTGGCGTCGAGTGCTCCTTTAGTGTCAGCCCTGCATTAGTTTCCATTAACTATTCAGGGAAAGTGAGAGGTCCCATCAGAAGGGAGAGATGAAATCCCAGTGGAAGACCCAAGACACCACGTTCCCCCTCTGGCAAAGGGCAGTGCCAGGCATCCAGGAGCACCCCTACCAAAGACAAAACCAAGATGTTCAACAGCAATTCAAGAAAAGAGCAGCCTCCCTGCATCCCCTTCTCCTCCCTCATTCATCACCCTCCCAGCTGGAGAGGGGTTTTATTTTAGCCGTCAATTTATTTCCAATCTGAGGCTGGAGCACAAACCCACCGAAGATGCTGGGGCTGGGAATAGATGGAGGAGCCACAGTGGTTAATAAAAAACTCCTGTCAAAGTCCATCGGACAAGAGATCTGCTGGAGAGGGCCTGCAGAACACCAGCGGCCGCACAAACATCCCTCCACCCCTCCTCCTCCTCCTCCTCCTCCCCCCCACGGCCACCACTGGGGCCTTTCAGCAATGGAGATTTATTTATTTGCCTTCCGGATCGCCCTGGCTCACCTTGGGAAGGCAACAAAAGCTTGCAGCAACAATTTATAGGGAGATAAGGTGGAGGGGCTGGCAGGGAGGGCCCGGGTGGGGAGCTGTATTTCTCGGGGAGCCGTACCCTTGCTGGTAAGGTCATGTTGCAGCCGTAGATGTTCTCTGGAACAACAATTACTCTAGATAAGAAAAATCTAACTGGATAAAGGGACAGCTAATCAGGAGACTACAAGCCCCCGAATTGCTCTAGGAATCCTTATTGATCTGAACAAGATATCAAATGTAAAATAAAGGATTTTGCTAACTCCACAGGCTGCTTCAGCCCCTGCAACCTGGCGCTGGATCAGCAAGCAGAGGAGCCGGCAGCCCGCAGCTCCTCTCCCAGCAGATATTGCCTGGCTGCCCCTTCAAAGGCTGAAGCTGCTTTTCCCCCTATTTCAATCTCTCCATAAGCTCCCAAACAGGGCAGAGGCAGCAGCCCCTGCAGAGAGTCCCTCTGTCCTGTGTTCTCCTGGGAGAAGGGGCCTGGCCATGGCTGTTCCCTCCTGTGCAGGAACACCCCTGGGCTCGAGTACTGTCTGGCCAGCTGGAGCTGTGCCCTTTGGGGACCAGAGGGGACCAGTGGTCCTTCTTGGGTCACCACCTTCACACCAGCAGGGATGTGCTCACAGCATGGATCCCACTCTCAGCACATCCCAAGGAAGGAGCAGAGCCCTGGGGAGCCTTTCTTCTCATCCAGGCCCGAAGGGAGCAGCCGGGATGGAGCCAGCCCGTTGTGCCCAGGGCACCAGAGGCAGCTGGCAGTGAGAAGCAGAGATGGATGATGCCCTCCCAGCCCGGCGGAGCGGCACTGGCAGCCCTGAGTCATGGCTGTGAACCACATGCTGCTCCTGCAGCCATTTAGCAGGGGAGTTGGTTTATGCTAAACAAACACTGCTTGATTAATAAAAGCATATTTATGGAGGCTTAGCAGCTCTGGTAGCAGAGACAGGGCTGGAGTTGGTGCCAGCAAGGTGAGCACTCCTTGTTTCAGAGCTGCCCAGGGTCAGCAGCAAGGTGCTGGTGCCAGTCCTGGTGCCAGGAAGGAGCCTGCATCCCTCTCTGGAGCAGCACAAAGAGCCACCAACACCAGTGCAGGAAACACAGCATTTTCTTCTTTCCACACATTGTTTGCACCCAGCAGCTGGCTGGCACCTGAAAAGGAGGTGGCAAGGGACAGCAGTGTCCCAAGGAGCAGCCAGCACCCTTGGCTGGGAATAGAGCAGGCACCCTGGATCTGGGGGTGCAGGAAATAACCCTTGTCTGGGATGTTCCTGCTGCAAGGCAGGGCTCAATGGTGGCTGGGAAAGCTCCTTCTTCCACCATCAAACCCAGCTTCCCTTCCCGCCAGCCTCTGCTTCCTCCTGCTTGGGGCTGAGCAACAGCAGGAGGAGATGCAGGGAGCCCCCCGGGGAGCATCTCTCTCCCACTTGTGTTTTGATGTTGCCATGGTGATTGCCGAGCGATAAATCTTGATTATTATTGCCCAGCGCTTTCAGCCGCAAGCAAAGGCAACCTTTCCCGAGCCACTGGGGTGCCTTTGTTCCTGCTCTCCACCCGCTCCTGCCTTTTCTGGTCCCAGCCCTCCCTTGCCTGGGCACTCACACTGGGCAGGTCATGCTCCAGAGAGCCTTTCCCCACTGTCCCCACTGTCCCCATCCATCTCAGCTGGGGGCATCACCCAGGGCATTGCCAGCCCCATCCTGCCCATGCCCCTTGCAGCCAGGAGGGTTAAATTCCCTGGCACTGTCATGGCCCAGCCAGCAAATCTTCCTGCACCCCGGATCCACATGAGCACCCCCAGACCATTTTTGTGGGGGTTGTCCAGCTCTAATCAAAACCCTCAAAGCCCCAGAAAGAGCTGGAGGGGTCTAACAGGCAGTTATCAGCTCTCCCACAGCACCTGAGCACAGGTGGTGCCCCCCTGGGCCTCCACAGCTTCAGCCAGCTCTGGAAATGCAGGCTGTGTCCCCCAGAGCATAGCCCCCCCTCTGGCTGCTGTGTCCCTCCCGGACAGATGCCATTTGCAATGTATATTCTGGGCTCTGCTTTCATCTCAGTCCTTTTCGTATTTTGCCAGAATATTTCTCTGTGTAATTTCACCCAGGGGGAAACAGGTGTCTGAAATTTTGCTTTTAAAATTCCCTTTCCTCAGCGTGCCCGGCTCTCTCCCATGCTGGCTCCCCGCTCCGCGCCGGCACGGCCGCAACTGGCGGTAAATCTATAAGCCAGCTCCCTTCCCCTTTGAAGTGCACCCGGCGCTGCTTGGATTCCCTGATTTCTTGCTCTTTTTATCTTCCCCCCTATTTCACTTGTGGATATTCAGATCCGCAGATTACATTTGTCTTCCAAAATTGCTTTCTCAGTCGGTAGCGCCTTTCCCTAGCTCCTTCTCGCGGGGTTTGTGCAGCCACTTCTGCAAACCTTCCCCTTCCTGCTGGCTCCGTGCTATGGTCACACTGAGCCCCTGGCTGAGCCTGGATGCCTCCCCGGGGTCAGGCCCCCACACCAAGGCAGGCAGGAGCAGGGGAGAGCCCAGGGATACCCCAGGATCGCTCACAATCCTTCAGATTCCAGCAGTGCTTGTCGGGCATTTCAGAGGGGGAGGTACCAATGGGAACAGTGAGACCAGCGTACCCAGATGGGTCCAGCCCTGGGCTCCAGCATCGAGGGAAGATGACCAGGGCTCCCTGTCCCTTCCAGGGAAGGTAATCAGGGCTCCATGTGCCTTCCAGGGAAGGTAATTAGGGCTCCATGTCCCTTCCAGGGAAGTGGAGGTTTCTGCTACCCGTGTTCCCCTCCTCAGTCCCCCAGCTCTCTTTCATCTACAAAATCAGTAACTGAATAACTCAAAATTCTGGGCAGGCTCCAAATGCCGTCCTGGGTGCCAAAAGAGCTCAGGATGAGCTGTGGACAGAGGAGCAGAAGGAAGAGGCCAGGAGAGGAAGAGATGCCCAGGCTGGCCCTGTGGGTCAGAACACCCAGAGAAACTGCAGCAACAGCCAACCCAGCACTTCATCCATTTATCAAAGCCCCAGCAGTTCCTCTTTCAGGGTGAGCAAAACAATAAAACACGCTGAGCATAGAGAGCAGCTCCAGAACACTGTATTAAACACAAGGAAAAAAATAAAGTGGGGACCTGTTGGCTCATGCCATCTCTCCTTCTATATCAACTGCCTTGCTCCCAGACTAATGGTGTTACGTAGACTGTTATATTGGCTCTTTGCTCTACAGCACTGTGCCTCCACCCCAACGCTGCAGATTTATTCTCCTCTGCTCAGCAATAAGTTGCCACATTGTCCTCAAGTGTCATTTTGTGCACCACAATGCTGAGCCTGGTGCCAGCCCTGCCAGTCATTCCAGGGCTCACTGTGCCTGGGCACCAGCTCTGGGAGAGGCACAAATGGTCCCAGCCTCCACCCCGGGGTCTGGTGATGCAGGGAAAACAGGGAGGGGGGAACCAGACCCCAAAACGCAGCCCCAAAAGCACAGGCTTGTGTCCTTGGAGCAGGAATTGAAGTCCAGCACTGGTTTGTCCCCTCCCCTGTCCCCAGCACAGAGCAGAGTGATGCTCGCTCCAGAACGGGAGTTTGTCACCTGCAGGATTATTGGCAGCTGTGCCAGGACACTTCGCTACAGAGGGATAAATCACTTCCTTCCTCCCCAGCTGACTTGTCTGAGCACCCCATTTAAACATTTACCAGAGGGCACAGCCTGATCTTCCTCACAAATGGGACGCTGGGGGAGCTGACACACCGGGATCACGGCGGCAGAGTTTTGTCACCCTGATGTTTCCCTGTGTGCTCCTGTCGCTCCTGTGACTGCTGTCTGTTCAGCAGGTGTAACCATCCCTTTAAACACTGCTACTGTAATTAAAGCTTCATACACACCTTCCTAAAGGAGGGGAAGGGGGAGAGGTGTCTTGGAAGCCGACTCACAAAGGGATGTCACCGAGGGGGAAGGGGAAGTGTTGACACCGCAGCAATCATCGTGTTCTGAGAGGGTTCCCCGCGGCACAGGCAGCTTCACCTGCCACCACCCCTGCACCAGCATCCCTTGCCTGAGCCCTGCCTGACCCCTCCCTACATTCCCTTCCCTCCTCCAAGCTCCACGGGTCTCCAAAGGGAGGTTTCTGAGCATTCTCTCCAAAGCCATGCTTTTGGCCAGCACCTCGCTGAGGCTGGAGTACCAGAAGCACAGAGATGAAATGGGAGATCCGCAGCACGAGGCTGGCCGGCGCCTCGGGCAGTCTGTGTGGATGCTTCCCTGGGTTACCTGAGGCTCTTGACGCCCTGAGTCGGAGCCAAAAGCTGCTCTCAGTGTGGAACGCTGCACACCGGGGGCTGCCAGGGGAACGTGCAGGGAGAAGCAGGTGGGACTGAGCCTCCCTTGGTGCAGGGAAAGGCTGCAGACCTAAGGGGAGAGGATTTGGAGCCCCCTCGGTCTGGGTAGGTGTGGGCAGGACACCCCGAGCAGGGTGATTTGAAGGATGTGCCCTCCCCACAACGGGAGCTGCAGTTTCCTCATGGGGTGCTCCATCCCCGGGTCAGACACACAAAAAGCCCAAGGGGACAGACACAAAGCCATTTTACGTGCAGGAGGAGGGAGTTAAAGTTTNGTTCCCTGGAGATGGACCGTGTCCTCCAGCCCCAGAGAGGACGGGGAGTGCGGGCAGATACTCCCTGAGAGCATCCACCGGCCCTGGGGGCACCTCAATTACAAAAATCCTGATAGATGGGCACAGGAAGACAGAGAAGTAAAAGAACGCTGAGGCCTGTCCTTGAACCAGGAAATCCAGAAGCTGCTGGATGATGTGTGATCACACCCCTCTGCTCCGGGCAAACTCCCTGTAGTTGGGATAAATCGTTATCAGTCCAGGGAGGCAGCGAGATGGGAGAGACCACGGGAGTGTGGCATAAGTCCCCGTTCCCCCCTGTGGACGTGGGGGCTGAGCAGCCCCCGGGCATGCACCTGCAGGGGAAGTGCAGCAGACAAACCTGAAACAGCAACACCGAATATCCGGGGCTGTGGAGGCAGCCCTGGGGGAAGGGACACAAGGGCCAGGTGTGCTGTTCCACTTGTGCTTGGGATCAAAGCTACGTGAGTTCACACAATTCAGGTGTCTGCTTGGCACTGAATTGTGAGTGGATTCAGCCACTCAGACGGCAAAGCAACAGTAAAATTGTCCTCAAAGGATGACTTTCAACCTCCTCGGATTTTTCTCTTTTCCCTTTCCCTTTGCTTTTTATCATTCACAAAAGATTGGAGATAAAAGCCTGAGGGAAGGTGACTGTGAGTGCTGGAGCGAGGGGCAGAGCTCTGCCCTGCACCCCCCGGACCAGCACCGGATTCCCCCCACCCCATTGCCCCCCGTGAGATTCCAGCCCGTGGCATTCCACTGCCTTTCCAATCCATCCACCGCTGCCAAGACCCGCCCCCCCACCTCCATTTCCAGAGCCCCCAACCCACCAAGGGAATTTATTTCGTTCCAATTTCACTTCTGCCCAGCAGGCGCTGAGCTGGAGGAGGAAAACGCCAGGTGGGAAAAACCCAAGAAGTTTCTCAATACCGCTGAGCACGTTGGTTACAGAGACAGGTATTTATTTCTGTGAGCGTGTGACAACCCGAGCCAGCCTTATCTGCCCCAAACACTTTGTTGATCAGACAGAGGAGCACAGCCCGGGCAGCAGAGCCAGCCTGGCACAGCACAGCGAAACGCCGGCGGGTCCGAGGTTCTGCTCAGAGACAAGAAATCACCTTGGAGTTCAAAGGCTGCGGAAGGAGATTGTCACCTTGGAAACCAGCCGGGCAAGGCAGCCGCAGCTGCCCAGCCCCGGGGGATGCTGCCCACGGACCAGGAGGATGATGGACACTGACAGCGGATCCTACCCCAAATGCAGGCGGGGAGAGAGAGGGATCTGCCCAGGAACAGCAGCTCCAGCAGCAGCCTCGGGATCCGAGCCGGGTTTGGGCTTTAAGAAGCCGCTTCTCACTCACAGCTGTGATTCACAGACGTGGGGAGTGGTTGCATTCCTTCCTTCTCCCCTAAAGACAGGGATTGCAGATCCATCATCCCCTTTTGTGAGCAAAGTCTCTCAGAGGTGTTTTGCCTCAGTGCCGTGAGCAGTGTTCATGAGAGGGGTTTTCAGCCCTCATTTAACCGCGGTTGTGGATCACAGCAAAGCCCTTGAGCCAAACAAACTCTGAGCTGTGCTGGAGTGAGCTGGACAAGGGGAGAAACCAGGATAAGGCTGATGAAACTCAGGACTGTGTCCCTTGGCTGCCCAGGGACATTGTGTGGGGGCACCTCTGATTCCAGACATTAAATTTATCTTCCTTTCCCACAGTAACTAAGGCACAACACGGATGAAAGTATTTACAAGCACAGCAAAACTCGCCTGTGGAGTGTTTGCAAAGCATCACTGCCAGCACCACGAAGGCAAAGAGGTTTCCAGGTGTCCAGTGATCCAGTGGATCCCAGACACCCCGTCCCCTGCCCAGGGAGCACCTGGATCGCAGCGTCGACACCACAGGGGAGACCGAGATTGTTGTCCCTTAAAAGTTTGTTGGCTGGCTCTCCCCCGTGGGCAGATAGGAATCATCTACTGGCAAGGAGCGGCGGTGCTGCTGCTGCCTTTGCCGTGTGTGTACATACACACACAGACACAAACGTGTTTATAAAATCCCCAACTTGGAATTGATGATGCCTGGTACGAAGCAGTTTGTCACCTGTGCTTTTATGATTACAGCAACGAAGGGGAGAGAGATGTCCTTTCAGATAAGCATTGAAAGGGGGGAAAAAAGGAGCTTTCAAAGGGTCTTTGTTCTCTTGAAGTGCTCAGGCTCCCGGCTCCCGAAGCCGGAGATTTCTCAGAGGAGGGGGAGGAGGGAGGATTTAAAAACAAAATGCGTCCTCATTTTCCAACTGTTTCACATTAGCACTCATCAATTATAGAATTTGCCTTGACTAATGTTTCAGGCCATTATATTACCCTCTATGTTTATAATTGGATCCTAAATTAGGATTAATTCTCAAGGAAAATGTTCTGAGCTGAACAGGTGATTTCTCTCTCTGGAGCTCCGACAACGTCCTCATTACCCAACGTTTGCTTTTTATACCAGTACAGAGAGACCGAAAACCCTGACGGGCCTTTCACAGGTCACCCCAGGCTGCATTTTAAAGGCCAGGAGCTGGTGGGGACCCCCACGGCTGGTGAGGGTGGGGCAGCCAGGCCCTGCAGGGTGTTCAGGGCTCCCACACCTCCCGGCAGCACTCCAGAGCACTTGGGATGGCACAGGAATGGAGCAGGGAATGCTGCTCCACACCCCTCTGCTCCCAGCCCTCTCCCCACCTGGACACATCAGGGCCCTTCCCTGACCAGACACTGAGGCCTTGTTATTATTTATTAACCAGTCAGTGTGTGCTTAATAGAAATTTCATTAGGAGCGTTCAGTATAGATAGTCACCAGCCCAGAACCTACAAGTAATTATGTTTAATTATTATGCCGGTATGTTTGGAATAACGATAGCTCCCGAGCACCAGGATTAAGGAGCAAAGTCAATTGGAACAGGAGCTATTTGGTGTTTTTTTTTTCTTTAACAGTTCCCCTCTGTTCTTAATTGGTTTTCACATTTCTCAGCCATTGGTAAAAGTGCTGGAGAGAGACACCAGGACATGTCCAGCCCTCCCTGTGCCAAGCAGGGAGCACTCTCCTGGCACAGCAGGATGCTCACCCACGGGGCAGGGCTGGGTGGGACCCCAAGGGAAGCCAGGCTGGGGCAGGACACCCAGCAACGTGGCTCTGTACAGACCCAAACACAACCTTCTCCCGCACCTTTCTTGGAAATACCAAGTATTTTACTCCAGAAAGAGCTTTCTGGAGGGTTTTTTCTCCCTTCAGAGCAGTTTGATCTCCCAGCCTAGGACTGGGATCTCTGCCTTTTGGCTTCCAGACAGGAAAGCTGCCCCAGCAAAGGAGACACCAAGCAGGAGCCTGCAGGCAGCACCAGCCCAGCACAGCCCCTCAACCCTGCCAAGGGCACCCGCCTTTCTCCGGCCTCCCCAGCTGGGAGCCGGGAGGAATTAGAGCATTTGGGAAGGAAAACAGAGCTGTAGAGAGACACTGTTGAATGTAAATACCAGTTAAATATGCATTACCATATGCCCGCGCCTTCGCGGTCTGTTCCGAGGCAGCGCCAGCCAGGGAGGAGATGCAGGAGCAAAGAGCTGGAGGCTCAGCAGAGCGAGCTCCTTCCCTGCCAGCCTGGCACCCCAGCCCACGCCAGAGCCCTCGGGAATGAGCAGCTGTGGAGCTGCTCCTGCTCTCCTGCCCATGGCCCTGCCCGGGCTGAGCCCACCCAGAGCCCGGGCAGAGGATCTGCAGCATTCCCAGCCAGGGAACCACGTTCAGGCCAGGCTTGAAGAGGTTTCCCCTGTGGGTGATGCCGTCCCTAAAACCAGGGCTGGGAGCCCCACCCAACGCTGCCCCTGCCTGGGCACGGGGCTGTGAGAAGGCAGAGCCCAGATGGCGACCGTGGCTGCCTCATCATACGTGCAGTGACATTCGCCAAAAAGGGCTGATCCCGCCGGGGCTGCGGAGCACATCAGCCGGCCGGGCTGCCGGGGAGGCAGGGATTACGCAAATGGAATAAGGAGCTCGCAGGCGGCGCTGCGTAATTCCAGCTTCCCCCTTCCCGGGCTCCCCTGCTGCCTCCTCCTCATCCTCTGCCCCGGCCCCGCCGCTCGGCATCTGCCTCCAGCCCGGGCACGGCTCCACGCAGCCCGGGTGGGGACAGGAGAGTCGGGGTCGTTTTGCTGTGAAAGGGGAGCAGGAACCGGTGGGGGAAGGATTCATCCTCTCCTTGCCGAGGCAGCCGAGCCCTGCACTGCCAACCCAGGGGATCAAGGTGGAGGCTGGGAATGCAGCAATGCTTTCTGCCACGAAGGCTCCCTGCCAGTTTGTTATTTCACATCAAATCTGAAGGGTCAAGAACACACCAATTGCCACAAGATCCACGACAAAGTCACGTGGATGCACACAGCATGGATAAGGATCCCTCCCTTCCCCTCCTTTCCACAGGGCTGCTCCTGGGATCCATCCCTCTGGTTCCATCCCACCTCTCCAGCAAAACTCAGTTGCTCTTAGACACAGGGCACACTGTTTTTCCAAAAGCCCACGAGTGGTTATTTTGGCGTCAGTGCTATAGCAATGTCCCCTGAGGTCCCCCACCAAATCCCCACGTGCAGGGCCCCCACCCCTGTCCCTGAGTGCCGGGCTGAGGGACAGAGATGCTGCCTGCTCATGTCTGTAGAGTGAAAACACTTCGCAGGCTTACACAAATAAACCTCTCCTGCCTCAGTCTCACTTTTGTGAGGTGATGGTGAGCAGGGAGGAAAAAAAAACACACACAAAAGATGGACTGCAGCAGCAGCTCTACACCTTTCCCCAGGGAGGGCCGTCCTCAGAGAAGCTGTTCCAGGGAAGAGAATTGACACAGGCAATTACCAGGATGTCCAAAGGAGCCGGGCCAGCGCGTCCCCGCAGCTCAGCAGCCACCAGCAGACAGCACTGAGGCACAGACACAGCTGCCACTGCCCCAGAGCTCACAGCCACGGCTCTGGCCAGACTGGACGAGGTTCCTGGGATCAGTGGGTGCCTCGAGTCAGACATGGATGTCCTGACTGGCACTCAGCTCTTCTGGAACCATGAGAGATGTGCTTAAGGCATCGACGTGCTGGAAGCCCAGTGGAGCTGGGGCACTTCACACAGGTCAGGCAGGGAGAGACTCCGGGGTGTTCCTGCCCCCAAAGCCAGCAGCAGGCACGGGAAAACTGCTCTTGCATCCCTTAACAGACACACAAAGCCCTTCTTTGGCGGAGGGGGGGGGTGTCACACATTGCAAAGTCCCCATCGCTGCTGCCACAGGGTGCCTGGCACACTAGCACAGGGAGGGCCAGTCTGGATGGCATTTCTAGGTGAAAAACAAAGCTTTTTCTGGCTTGGAGAGCACCTCAGTGTTTGACCTCGCTTTGTTCTGCTTCTCTTTGCAACTCTCGGCAGTTTTTGGCCACTCTCCAGCTTCTCCAGCCATTTTTCATGTTTCCGTTCAGCAGCGGGCTGGGCCAGCCCAGCAGCTCCACAGCCATAAACCTTTGGGATGAGCTGGGAGCAGGGGGAGCACCCAGCCCTGGGCACGGCTCAGGGGGCCCAGGGCAGCCCCCCAGGACAGGCAGGGGGAGCCTGTCCCACCCCGGCGCCTGCTCCTCAAGCTTTTGGCAGGGACACAGCCAACTCTTAATTGCAATTTCCATTCTGGTGGCTGTGCTCCGCAGGCAAAATCGGTTCTGTCTCTGTAATGAGTCACTCCTGAATATCAATCCACGCAGGGTAAAATGGAGACAATAGCTGCTTACATGCATAGTGAGTTAATTATGAGCATCTGCTATTAATCTTGCTATCAGACTGCTAATTGCTCCTTCTCCTTCGCAAAGATGGGCTGGAGGTGAACTGGCTCTGCTGCCGTTCCCTGAGCCCCTGCTGGCTCCCACCACAGCTTTGGGCACCTGGACCTGCAGTCAGGCCATCATCTCCAGGGGCAGGGCTGTGCCCACACCTGCGGGCACCGAAGAGGCTCATCCCAAAAGAGAGGAGGATGAGCCAGCCAACAAGCCTGCTTCTGGCTGAAGGGGCCCCCGAACAGGCTGGACACTGCTGTCCATGGTGGGCAGAGGGGCACAGAGGGGACAGGAACCACTCTGAAGGGTGCCAGGCCGAGGAGCAACGGTGGGAAGGTGGGGGCAGCTCCCCCTGGCAGCCACCTCCACAGGGACCCTATCAGCCAGGAGTCTTTGGGGGAGGAGGACGTGCAGGGGAGATGTCGACTTGCACTCTCGCAGGTGAGGACTTGACACCTCATGTGTAATGAGGAAAGAAAATGCATCAGGAGCATTTGGGGAAGATGACAGCAGATCAGAACTGCCTCCTTCTCCCACAGATTCATTGTGTCAAGCAGTCACTCAGGAAAGTGGCAGCAGGCACTGTCAGCAGCCCGGGCCTGGCAGGCTGGAGAGCCCGGCCCTTTGATCCGCCGGCTGCTCCACGATGGATTTAGACAAACTCCCGGTGATTGCCGAACAGGAGAGCAGCTCGCACACCTCAATTAGCTGCCGAGCAAGGGAAGAGCCCGAGCTCATCTCATTAAGGGGCTGGTTCGCTTCCCCCACAGCGCACGAACGAAGAGCTGGTGGAGGGCCCTGCAGTGGGAGCGGTGGGGATCGGGCGTGGGGGGCACTGACCCCCCTGCTCCCAGGCCCACCTCCTTGGTGCTTGGGCAGGAAGGCAGCCAAGGCCACTTGTAGCCTCTACAAGGCTTTTCTGGCTGAGAAAGGGATCTGGGAAGCTCAAACAACAGCTCCTGGAAAGGGATGCTCAGGGCCTCATCAGCATGTGAATAAATGGGAGATTAAATCTGAGCCCCGAGTATTCACTGTGGGATGTAGGAAATGTTTGCTCCTGTGTTCTGAAAAGCCTGAGACAAAAACAAACCCGACACAGCTTCCTCCTCCTTGTCCTCCTCCCCATCCAGCCTAGATGGGTGCCCTGTGGTCCCTGTGTCTCCTCTAGCCAGGAGACTCCCACCGGAGGAGCTGAAGGCCCAAACTGAACGTTTTGCCTCCTAAAGCAGAGGTCCAGGTGCTCTCCAGCCCCCTGAGCCAGGTCCATCCCTCTCCTTGTCAGCGCTGCCCAGGGCCCAGAGGCAGCCAAGCCTCCGTTCACCCCAAATCCTGCTCTCCCACACCCGGTCAAGCTCCGCAGCCTGAAGCCTCATCACCCACACACTGCAGAGCTCCGCCGCAGCCAGCCGGCAGCCGCCTGAAAGGGAGGGAATTCAGGATATTTTAAGACACTTGGAAATCTTCCGTATCGATTTCCCCGTCTCAGTAATTAGATGTAGCGATTAGACTCTCTTTCACTACACGGCGGGCGGCTCCGAGCGGAGCTTCCCGGCAGTGTTTACATCGGGGATGCTCCCGCAGCCTCATCCTCATGCACAGCAAACAGCCCAGCTGTGTGACCGGAGACACCTCCCCGCGAATCTGGCACCGGGATGCGATATACATAATATATAACAGCCGTGTTTATCAGACGGGAACACGTCGCAGCTGCTGGTAAACGAGCGCGCGAGCCTCGAGCTGCACGGAAACTTCATGTATTATTTAAAATACTTTCCCAGGAATGCTGTCAAGCCAAGCCCGGGCTGTGCCCGTGAGGACGGCGGTCGAGGGGCTGCGATGCTGCCTGGCAGTGCCGGTGCTGGCGCGGTGCCTGCCCGCCTCGGCCGGGAGCCGGCACCCCCCTGGCTCCATCCCTTCCTCCGGGGAACTCTGCCAGGCGCCTCCGCTCATCTGTCCCCACAACAACCCTCCCACATCCATGGATTTGCAGGTGCTCGCCACGCCCAGGACACACCAATCCAGCCCCATCTCAGGCTGTTCCTGCCTTATGCACCGCACAAATCCGGGTGTTCCCAGCGCTCCTGCAGGTGGGACATCCCTCCGCCCGCCTTGCACGGATGAGGATTCAGCACCAGCTCCTCCCAGAGAGCTGCAGTGGGCACAGGAAGTATCAGCCCCTGCTGACGCCCCAGCGAGTGCAGCCGTGTTTGCTCAGAGCCAGGATAATTTGGAGATTGCTCTGTAATGAACGGATGATGAATGTTTCAATATCCAGAACAAGGAAAGCAATGGAGATCTCGGGCGGGTAAATCAGAACCGTGGCTCTCCATGGATGTTCACAGCTCCCCAGCAGAGCCTGAATGTGAAGCCCTGGAATCCAATCCCAGGGAATGCTCAGCAGAGCAGTGGGTTGGAGAGAGAGATCATAGAATTGTTTAGGATGGAAAAGCCCAACCCAACACTGCCAAGGCCGCCACTGAAGCGTGTCCCCGAGTGCCACATCTACATGACTTTTAAATCCCTCCAGGGCTGGACCAGGATTTCAGTGAAGAAATAGGTCCCAATATCCAACCTCGCCTGGCACAACCTGAGGCCATTTCCTCTTGTGCTACTGCCTGTTACCTGGGAGAAGACACTGCCCCCCACCTGGCCACACCCTCGTCAGAGAGGTGCCAAGCAAAGACTTTCAGGAGCAGTGTAAAGCAAAAATCCCACCGGGTTGGAAAGATTCTTCCCCAGAGTGAAGCAGCTCAAGGAAAGCACCTGTGCTCTGCGTGCCCCCTCTCCCCTCGGACCCTGCCTGCCCCTGCTGGCTTTCTCCCCAGATTTTGGGGCTGCAGCAGCCCCAAGTGTTGTAGCTCAGCAGGGGAGCACAAGACAAAATGGTTTAATATGTGCTAAATCCAGGCTCCAGCTCCAGCACTTCCTTTTGTCTGCTTTCCTCGCCGTATTTCCCAGCGCTGCAGATAAGAATGAACGCAAGGCTCTCATTAAAGTCCTGCTCTGTATCGAGTGCAGGGGTCACGGTGGTTTGCCCCACTATCTGCATTTTTAAAGGTGTTTCAAACCCAGGCTTGCTTTTTCATCGGGAAAATAGAGGAAACCCGTGTGCCAAGCTGGAATAATCCATCCTCGGCTGCAACTGAGACGGAGGCTGCTGCCAGGACCGGCAGGAGGGAAGGATCTCTCTGCCAAGCTGCATCTCTGCTCCCCTCCTCCGCTCTCCCACCCACAGATGATGATGCTCAAGTGCTTGCCCAGGAGCAGAAGGCTCCATCCCTCCCTGCCTGCCTGTAATTCCTGCATTCCCTGCAGCAGCAGCCATAGGGTGCAGCCAAGGATGGATTAATCCCAGTCTCAGAGGCATTTCCCACAACACTCACCTTCCCCTGAGCCTTGGGACCCATTGTCCCACTGCCCCCCAGGGCCGAGGTGGGGTGTGAGTGGCCACCTCCTCCCCCAAGGCCCCCAGGCAGGACTCCCATCCATTCCAATTCCTCATTCCCTTGTTGCCCATTCAGCCACTCACAACAGCCTGGGACCTCTTTTTGTTTGGGGAAATAAAAACTGCCATAAATTTATGTACTTAAAGGATTTCTCACCAGAAAAGAGCCCCTGGAGACTCCCATTTTGCGAGAGTGAATCTCACACCTAATCACAAAGTGCTGCTATTTGCCGTATCTGCGATGAGGTAGCAGCTCCATCCTGCCTTTCCCAACGTCTATTTACCAAACCCATTTGCAAGTCTAAAATTTAATCAGCGAGGTTTCATCTTGGAGGCATTAACATTCAAATGGGACTCGCTCCGGGGGATGGAGCTGGAGTAACCCGGAGCATTGATCCTGGGCAGCTCCCAGACCACCGGCTGAAGTGATTTACTCACAGCCTGGCACCAGGGGGGTGGCAGGGGCAGGATCCCCCAGTCCTGATGGGCAACGCAGTGGGGGTGACACAGGAGCATCCCCACCCTTCCACATGGGGGATTCCAGCAAGAGCTTGGGGACAATCAAAGCACACAGTGACCCCTCCCAAAGAACCGCATTACTCTGGAGCGAAGGGACCAGAGCCCCGAGGAAATCTGGTCGGGGGGATGGAGAGGAGCTGTTCCCAGCGCTGTGCCACAGCACATGCCTCAGGGGAGGGATTCCTTAGGCAGCGCTCATAAAACATGTTTTATGGGCTGCCCTGCTCATTGGGATGGACGGGAGGGCCCCACTTGACCTCGGGGGGAAGAGGAGAGGGATGATGACAGGAGCCAGCGGTATTTTATCCCGACCAGATTAACGGGCCCTGCAGAGCAGCCGGGCTGCAGGATCCATGGAGCTCAGAGGGACACTCCAACACTGCCCAGCAAAATCCAGCAGCTTCATCTAAAGCAGGAGGACTGTGCCTTTTGAGGAATTTCTTGGGATTTGGGTGTGCAAGCAGCAGCTCTGCAGACCCTGGGCACAAGTTTTCCTTCCTGGGCATCCCTCTCTGGGGACTTCAAAAATGAACATCAAGTTTCAGGCTGTTAAAATCTTTTGCTCTTAAGGCAATCCTCATTTTGTTAATCGCCCAGCTCCCTGCAGTAGAGAAGGGACCTGGACAGGCTGCCCCAAACTGCCACACAGAATCTGACATCATGAAGTGACATTTCCCTGTCCCTGCACCCGCCAGGGCTTCGGCAACACAACAAAGCACCTTCTCAGTGGATGTATCCAGGATTCACTAAGGCTCCTTTCACTCCCCCCACCTCTCTCTGCCTCCAGCCCCGACAGATTTTAATTATTTGCAGCACTTTCTCACTTATCTCATTAAATTAGCTCTGGTGCCTCTTGCTGGCACCTGTGGCAGGAGCCGGCGGCGCTCAGGGCCAGCCAGGGCTGAGTGGTGCCCCTGGCTCTGCCCCATGCCAGGGCTGTCCAGGACACCCTGAGCAGGCAGCCGTGCTGGAGAGGGAATTAGCAGGCTCTTGGAAGTGTGTAGTGAGGGCAAAGGTGACCCAGCTCATCCGTGCTCTGCCTTAGGGAGGGGGAGCAGGAGCCTGGCTCTGCGAGCAGGGATGCTCCATCCGGCACGGCAGGGTACCAGCCCCGCAGCAGCCTCTCCCCTCTGGAAATAACCTTTGCTGGGCTTTATTAGGAGCCATAAAAAGCAGGAGAGAGAGTGTGAGTGAAGAGAGGCGAGAGACATTATGTGTCTCGCTCTGGGAGCCGGCAATGGCTCCAACGCCAATAAATAAATAACAGAAGAAACATTCCCCCGGGTCCCTCTGACATATCTAATTGATATCACCAGGGATCTTCCATGAAGCAAACAGGAATCTAATCTATGGCCTCACACAGCCGAATGGAAGCAGCAGGGTGGCGGCCATGGAGCCTCCCACTCCTGACAGGGAAGTGGAAACCAATTCCAGGCAGCCCAGTGTCCCAAAAACAAATGGAAGGCCTGGAGAGGCAGCAGCTGCACTGGCCTTGAGAGAGAAGCTTCACTGGGGAAAATACCATTTTCCAGGGATTCCACATGGGAAAGAAAGGAAAAGCAGGGGCCAGAGAGGAAGTGGCAGCACACTGGAGTTTTGCAGTTGCCCCCAGAAGTTCTGGCAGTGGCACAAGCAGACAGTGGTGCTGAGGGCTGGCTCCCGTCTGGCACATTGTTCGTGCTGCTCTCGAGCTGTGCCTCCACGGAAATGCCCTCAGCCAGCACCTCCCACCTTCCCTGTTTAATTAACTCCCTTCTGATGTAGGTAATGGAGCTCTGGAGCTCTTAAACAAAGATTTAATCAGCCCCAGCTCTGCACTGGCAGCATCCAGCTCCCTTTGTCAGATTGGTGTGAAACCCAGGGCATGGCCTGCCCATGATGGCCTCCTCACTGCTAATGGCTGCCAGCATCCCAGAGTCCCTGGACAGCCTGGCTCCAAGTACTCTGGACTCTTTTCCACCACCAAAGAGTCACCCGGGTCATTGATTTTTAGCATCATGCAAATGGAGCCAGCGGGGAGCTGGCAGCTCCAGTGCATTATTTAGGATGGATAAACTCCTAGCAACTCGAGTTCCCAGCACCTTGCCGAGGCCAGGGGAGGGTTTCTGATTTATCATGATTGTTTTCAGCCTGTGGAGGAACGGCAGCATGAGGGGAGGGGACAGGAGGGGAGTGGGCACAGCCACTTCCATCACCAGGCCCCAGCAGCACCAGGGCAGCACTGGCCCTGTGCCCTCCGAAGGGCAAAGCTCGTGGCCTCCACCACATCCACTGGAGATGGGCACCAAGACAGCACCTGACGCGTGGCCACGGCAGCCACAGAGACTGCAAACCCCCCAGAGCAGCAGCAGACACCCCTCACCAATTCCTGACACACCCAGACGGCACTGGAGCCGCTGCCCAGCTGGGGAGTGCCTCTCCCGGTGAAGGTGGATGAAGAAGACTCCGATCTCTGGGCAGAAAACAGCCATGCACAGCCTCCCAGAGCCCTCTCCCAGCTCAGCCCGCTGTGCCCCCGCCGGCAGCTCCTTCCCGACCTGGAGCCGGCTGCGGATAGATTGGCTGCCGGCAAACGGCAATAGCTTTGCAGAAACCCATCTTAATAAGTGCATCTCCCAGCCAGGGGTGAGGAGCAGCAGCTGAAGCGCCGGCGTGGATGTCAAGTTACAAATGAGACATCCAACTGCTTCATTTATTAGAGGGAATCAATTCGGCTTTTCATATTCACCAGGAGTTGGAGGCAGGAAGGGCCCCATCAGCCGCCGGCGCTCAACCCCTACGCTCGGCTCGATGCAGCGCGGGGGGAACAGGGAATGAGGAATCTGCGGCTGCACAGCCACGCTGGATCACTCTGCTGCTGTGCTCCTGGCCTAGGAGAGGAGCAGTGAGGAGAGAATTCTCCTCAACACGGCTCTGCTGGAGGCCACTGCAGGGAAGGACAGGCAGAAGAGGGGCTATTCCATGGGGTTGCAGCTGCCTTCACACCAGGGAGCCGTGGCTCTGCTCTTTGGATGAAGCCAGTGGGCTCTGTGTGTGTGTGTGAGCACAGTTTAATCCTCCAAGAGCTGTAATTGCCACTGTACAAAAATATTACAGGTCACTGGAAGCAATTTAATGATAATAAAAATTAGGAAAAAAACCAACAGGAAATGAAGCAGCTGCCATCCTCGATTTTCAGGCTTCTTTATCATGCAAAAAGGGCCTGTTCATTTCTCCACAGATATTTGACGTGTCTGCAACTGCAGCAGAAAGACCTCCTCATCCTCCCCTGCACCCGTTGGGGACAAAGACCATCATGAATGTCACACCAAGGAGCACCAGGAAAGGCCACCCTCTGCCCTGCCTTGTGCTTGGCCAGGTGAGTCCAGAGCCTCCAGATGAAGAGGTGGCTGGAAATCTCTGTGTGCAGCACAGGAGCTCTCCTGGTGGGTTCTTACAGACAGGAGTGAACTCACACAACCCCTGAGAGCACAGAACTCAGTACTCACTGCTGCTGCTATAGAGGAATGTGGCAGGTCTGTTTATCCCTGCCCATTTCCCCGTGCCCACTACCCTATGCCCAAATGCTGATGTCCCTGTGAATGAGGGGGAAGCTCTGAGCAGGCAGTGGCATAGCCAGGCTGTGGGCAGCCCCCCAAACAGGGGGTTTGCATGTCTGGGAGAGCCACATGAGGAGCAAACCCTTGGGGAGACACTGTGCCTTGGTGGGTTCCTGCAGCAGCCAGAACAACCATGACAGGAAAGAAAACTCCATGTGCCCAGCATCCCTCCAAGGCTTGAAAACCTGCCTGGGCAGGCAGAGCTGCTGCCAGAGCTCCACTGCTGCCCAAGCCCTCCAGAATAGGACTGCAGGAACCTTTGGGATACAGGAGCCCAGCCCAGATGCACTTGCGGCTCCCAGTTTTCCAGGAGCATGCTGGAAGCACCTCTGCCCACTGTGCTGGGGAGAAGAGCAGTGCTGCCTTGTCCCTGACTGTGGCTCCCTCCACCAGCTCCTGCCACTTCCCTGTCCCACCCAGGGCCAGGGAGTAGCAGGAGTTGCATCTCGGGGCCTTTCCTGCCAGTGCCATGCTGGCACTTGTCAGAGCCAGCAATGGCGACACTCTTATTATACATGGCCTCAAAGCCCATTCAAGGCACTGAAAGATGAATTATGTTTCATTTATATCAAAGAAGCAATCTCAGAGCCCATTTGTGATCAAATTTGCTGTCAGAGAAACTTTGCTTTATCTCATTACATCTGATATCTCTTGGCTTCTTGTCCTTGAGACTATTAAAGTTTAATGTCAAATTCAAGATGAAATGGAATTGTTGCTGTATCATCTCATCAGGACCCAGTGCGCCCCGTCCATCCTCACCATCCTGACAACTCATTACACCAGGGCACCTGGGGAAAGGAGGCTGAGGGAGGAAGGCCCCGTGGGTGTGAGGGAGCGTGAGCACAGCACCAACCAGCACCCAAGGAGAGGCATCCTCACAGCCAGGGGTTTGGGGGACAAGGGCTGGCACAGCCACCACCCTGCTGTGCAGCTCGGAGCCACAGCCCAGGCAATCCCGGGCCTGGAATCCATCAAACACGCTGCACTTTGGTCCTTTGGAGACCAAGGCAGGCCCACAGCACAGCAAGGGCTTTGAAATGCAGAGCCAGGCTGGAAAACAGACCTCTTTGAGGTGAAACATCCTCTCGGAATCATTTAGTCTCTCCGCAATCCTGCTTCCTGCAAAGACTAAACACCTTTGATGATCGGCTTTAGTGGGCTCCCAGGAGACTTCCCTGGAGCCGGTCCGTTCAACCTCCTGAAAACGCCGTGCAGAGGGGTCTGCTGGGTCCACATGAAAGCCAGTCCTCCTGGACTGAGCCACGAAAGCATCCAGAGCCAAGCACGGCAGAGTTTCCAGGAAAAGAACTCCCAGATGCTGCTCTTACCACCTCTCCAAACACGGACAATGGCGGCACCGAGAGGGAAAGGGCAGGAGGAGAGCGGGATGTGGGGATTTGGGACACTGGGAAAAAGCAGCGACTCCCCAGCTCCTCTGGACACAGACCCCACAGATCCCAGCATGGCTCAGGGCAGAGAGCACACTTAGGAGGGAGGACTCAGAGAAGAGACACCGTTTCCCTGGGAAATCTGCTTCTGAGAAGGAGTCATTATCCATCACGGGAGAAAAAAGGAAAAATGCGATCAGAAACTTCCCGACAGTCGCTCACACAGTGTCAAAGCCCACTGCAAAGGGAGGCGAAGAGCACAGAGCCCTGATGGGGCAAGTTCTCCAGGTACCCTCTCGTTTTCAGGTGCCCAACCTTCGACTCTCTGGCTGGGAATTTCAAAGGAGCCGAGGGACACAGAGGCACAATTCCTGCCTCATTGCAAAAGTCTCAAGGAGTTCAGTCTCTGCAGATTAACAAAGGGAAGGTGATGAGGTGACTTGATCAAAGTCTTTAAATACCTACACAGAGAAAAAAAAAAAAAAGATAATAGAGGGCTTTTCAGTCTAACAACAAAGGTGGAAAGAAACCCAGTGCCTGGGAGCGGGAGGCAGAGGAATGCAGCCCAGGCACCAGGCTGAGGGGGATGAAATATCGGGAGCTGGGCAAGACATCTCAGCACTTGGAATGTTGCAACCACTGCGGGGTGTTTGGGTAGGAAACCCCCCACTAAAGGAAAAGCCCATCAGGAAATCAGGGAACTCCTCCAGTCTGTCTCCAGGATGGACATCGAAAAGCAGCCACTACTCTCCAGCTGTACAATTTATGGGAGAAGCTATTCCTTGCAGAGTGCTGGCTGAGCAGACCCCCCGGGGATATAAATCAGGACGCCTCTGTCCCCGCGGCTGATGGAAGCCAGGCCACAGCCCAGGGAGCTGGGCCAGACCCAGGGGCCGTGTGGCCGGGGGTGACCCCGGGGATGGGCCGTGAATCATCCCGGACATCCGCCGGGCCGCTCGGTGCCCGGCCCTTCCACGGAGCCTCCTACGGAGATCAGCTCCTGTGATTTGTGTCCGCGGGCCAGACCCTGCCCCGCCCTCTCTGAAGGCGCTGAGAGGCCGGAGAGAGCCCAGGGTGGGGAGCCCGGGTCCAGCCAGCGCCTCCAGCCGCCTTTCCGCAGAGGAACTGCGGTGTGCGCCCTGGATGTGTCTGATCTCCCCCCGTGCCAGAGAACACCCGCCAGCTTTGCCTTCCATTCCTTTCCATCAGGGATTTAACGGAGACACCAGGATCCATCCCACGGAGGGAATTCCCCGAGGGAACAGCAGCGCTCTGCCATCACCACACACGCTTTGGGAGCCGGATCCTGCAGACACCCAACACAGCCCAGCCCTTGGTGCGGGGCCCCCACCGCCCCGGGATTACCGCAGGAGCCGGCACCCGGGGCAAGAGCTGCCACGGATAAACACAAACTCCTTTCTTCAAAGCCTCAAGCGGCTTTTCCAGCCTGGGCTAAACCTCTGGCATCAATAGCCACTAAACACATCATCATCCACACTTAAAAGAATCAACAGCAGCCTTCATTAGGACAGCAGGCAGGGGCCGGGGCTCTGCTTTTGTGCTTTCCTGGCTTTAATGGGTTAGTTATGGCACTTTCAAAATGAATGAACTCCGAGCCCAGAGCCCCCAGCTCAATTGTCAGTTATTGCTGGCAGTTTATCAGCATTAACTGATTAGGCTCAGGATGATGGATGCCCCTGCCTGTGCCTGGTGCGGGCCGAGGAGCCGCCGCCTCTCCCTCGGTTCTTCTGTCACCCAGCAGTAATTGCTGGCTCTAATTCCCCCCCACCACCACCTCCAGCAGCAGCTTTTGTTTTCATCCTCTCGCAATCACAGAGAAGTCATAATAATAAAATAAAATTCAAATGAGAGGGAAGCTCAGCCCCGGCAGAATTTAATTGATGATCATTACACTTTGGAATCTAAACTCTTTTAATTTCATTGTGTTTCACAGAGATGAATTATGAAATTACGGCTGGCCAATTACTGATCCTGCCTCGGCTTTCTGTGCCTTCCCACTCCTCCTGCCCCCCCAAACACCCAGCCCTTTCCTTCTGGAAAGATTGGTGGAAAAAAAGGGGAAATGCTGCCAATTTATCTCTAGAGCAGCTTCCCAGTGGGGAAAAGCACAGAGTGGGGAAAAGAGAAGGGCTGAGATGTTTAATCCATTGGTTCCCAGCAGGAACTGGGGATGGTGGCTCCTATGGATCCTCTGCCCCAGGGCTGCCACCAGGCAAGGAGCACCCTGAGGATGCCCAGGGGTGCCAGCACCAGCCCCTGTATTCCCAGAGGTGGAGCTGGGACAGCTGGCACTGCTCTGTGGGGACCTCACAACGGCCTTTCCAAGGGGCTGTCACAGAGGGAGACCTGGAGAACGAGAGCCACTGTCAGTGTGGTGACACAGGAGCCTCATGTGCCCACAGCCCTCCCCAGGCACCGGCTCCAGACAGGCTCAGAACCTGCCCATGCAGCCCAGCAGACACACGGTGCATCATCCCTGCAATCTCATCCAGGGAAACTTGCAAGAAGCCTGTTCCTCAGGGCCCCCATAAAGCCTCCATGCCTTAAATTCCTCCTTGTTTTGCTTCAGTCACTTCCAGGATTTCACTGAGAGCCGAGCTTTGCCTGCCACAGGGAGGGAGAGACGTGCAGACAGGTCTCTCCCACACTGCTCCACTCGGGAGCTGCTCCACAGCGCTTTCACACAGCCCACACCCACTGGGGAGGGGATCAAACTGGGAAAACCCATCCCACCCCCAGCTCTGTCCCCTCATCCTGCACCCCAGTCACCTGAGCACAACTCAGGAGCTCATTTGGCAAATCAAAGCAAACAGTGGCTGATGAGTGGCTGCAGTGGCTGCTCCGTGGAGGCCCAACACAAACTTATCCCTGCACTCACTTCCAGTGGGGTTCATTACAGAACTATCTCCTCTTTTGGGCTGGGTTGGCTTTTCTCCCCTCGGGCTGAATGGGAAAATAAAGCCTTTTGCAAAATGTCACTGGAAGAAAAATACAGGCCACCACCAGAGCCCCACCAAATAAATAAATAAGTGGCAAGTGATAAATTTTGGCTGTCTTATAAAGACAGACCAGCATTGCTTATCGGGCACGATGTAACCAGATAGCTGCCTCAGAAAACAGGCACTGGCCCCTGGGTAATAAATGAAAGCAATAAAGGCAAAGTGGCTCCTCTGAGCAATAATTGAGCCCTGCAGTGCCGGTGGAGCCGCTCCCCTCCGCAGGGGCCGCCCCGGGAGGGTGCGGGCAGGGGGCACCCAGTGCCTCTCCAGGGAGGATGCTGCTGCCCAAACGCCACTCCCAGCAGAGAAGCTGCTCCTGCTGCCGCCCAGGATCACAAGAGAGAGCAGGAGGGAGCCCAGGGCTGCGCCTCTCCCGATAAACATCCCCGGAGCAGTTTTCCTTAAAGAGGTGTCTCTTTAGCACCATTTCCGTCACAAGCGGCTGCTTTGCATTTCTTCTGCCTTTATTAAAACTGATTTTTTATTTGCTCCACACAAGCCGATCTGATTACATTTCCATTTTCCCCTGAAGAGAGGGTCTCACCCTCCAGAGGGAAAATGGAGCTGGGGCTCAGCCCCACACGCCTCCCGCTCAAGGGCTCTTGTGGCAGGAGCGGGGCTGAGGACAGAGCCGGGGCTGGAGGAGCCCTGCTCTGCTCTGCAGCATCCCGCAGCTGTTTCCATGGGGACACGGAGGCAGCGATTCGCAGGCGTGATCCTGCCTGTGCCTTCAGGAACACCAGCCAGGAGCCATTTTAGCCGAGAAGGTGGGCTTGCCTCACAGAGGAGCCTCAGCAGGTGAATCCAGCAGGGATATCTATCCCCTCGTGCTCCCCTGTGGGCTGGAGCATCTCCACACCCACCCCAAAATGCAGCTGGGCACTGCCAACCTTCCTGCACACTCCTTCCCCCTTCCTGCTGCCCATATTGCATCCCTGTGGGATGTCTCCTGAGCTCCCGTGTCCCGAGGGGGCGCTCGGCTCTGGCAGCAGAGGGAAGGATGCCGATGAGGCAGGTGCTGATAAATAGGCCAGCAATTCATCCCCCAGCACGGCCTGTCGGGGCTGGCACGGTCCCGGCAGCACTGTAAGTGACATTTGACGCCGCAGCCAAGCACGGGAGCCCTCCCACTGCTGGTGAGGGGACGGGCCAGCAGCAAGGGCTGGGACAGCCATCGCATCCCTGGGGCTTGCAAACTCCCTTCCAGCCACCTCGGGATGGAAAAAAACAAATGAGGAGTTTTCATTTTGGATAAAGATTTTTAAAATGAATTTAATTAGAAAGCACCCATTAATGTCCCTGCCCTCTACAAGGCCCAGGGCTCTCTCTCCATCTCTGCCTTCCACTCCTCACCAACCCTGTGGAAAGCCATTACCAGGAAGCAGCTTTGAAGTCCCAACTTTATTAAGATTGATTCCACTTGCCTGCAGTTTTGACAAGTCCAAAGCAAACATGCAGGGCCATGGGGAGATTTGGTAATAATTACCATCTTTAATTACTACTAAAACATCAATTGCTCTTGTTCAATTAGTATCAGAGATCCAGGCATGGCAAATTTTGTAGCACAAAATAAGCTGAAAATTGATTTCTGAGCATTTAACGTAGATCCCAAATTGCAAACCTGATAAGGGGCCCTGGCAGAGCACGGGCACCAACAGGGAGGGATCTCACAGATGGAACAGCTCCAGAGCAAGATTGATAACTTGTGTGCCTGGAGCAGGAGGGGCTCATGAGGGCAGTGCAGGGATGGGACAGAGTGTTGACAAGGACAGAGGCAACTGGAGATGGAACCACAGGTGATCCAAGGCTGGAAAGGGGACACAGCTCCTCCCCTCTCACCACTGCAGTGCCACTCACCATGGTGATCACAAGATGACTGAGGTTGGAAAAGACTTTCAGGATCATCAAGTCCAACCTCTGCCTGATCCCCAGCTTGTCACTAGCCCAGAGCACAAGGTGCCATGTCCAGTCATTCCTTGGAGGACTCCAAACCTCCCTTCCAACACCTGAGCTCCCTTTCCATGGAGAAACTCCTCCTGACATAGTGAACCTTCCAAGGAAAGCACTGCCAAACCTTGGAGGATCCACAGCCAGAGCCCACCACACCACTGGACATGTCCCTGCCAGAGAGGGAAGAGGGTTCAGATGTTCTCCAGCTGGGTGTTCACTGCCCAAAGCCTGGCCAGGGCATGCCACAGCCATTACTGCCACCAAAGATGACCATTCACACCAGTATATTCCAAAACTCCCCTCTAGCATTACAGATTCACAAGCAGCCAGTGTTTTCCCTTCCATTCCTGGTCAGGAAGAGGAGGAGAAAGGCCGGGTTTCCTTGGCCCCAGCTCGAGGGAGCAGCTAATTGTTGCAGCAATGGGCAGAGCCATTTGCATAATGAAGCGTGGAAAGGATGTTTAGCTCATGTATTTTTTAGAAGGTTTATCTTTCATTTTATTTAGCTTAAGAAGGGCACGTCACTCAAACCTGGCGGTCATTTATAAAGACATTTCCACCGTGCCTATGCAGAGCTGTCTCCAGGCCTAAGTGGCTGCTCCGACCAGCCCCGAATACTAATGGGAGCTACATCCACACAGGAGAGAGGGATGAGGAAACTGTCTCCAGCAAACTCCCTTCCGTGTTCCAAAGCTGCTATTCCTATGTGCGGCTTTGTGTGGAAAAATCTCCAGCTCCCCCCTTGTGAGTAGCAGGTTTCTCTCTCCAGCCTCCTGAGCACCATCCCCTCGAGGGAAGTGCCAGGACTGAGGGAACAGGTGCCAGTAGAAGCCCACGGGAAGGTGGTTTCTAAAGAAAGCTTTGAGCTGAAGCTGCTCGTGGGCTTGATGCAACTTTGGGAAACTGCCTTTGCTGTGAGCAGGGAGCAAATGAGTTCTCTGGGCCCTTCCAGGCTGTCCCAGATGTGCCCAGTGCACAGCTGGGGAGGGTCTAGGACTCTGTAGTACCCCAAGGACCACCATGTCCCATCATGCTGCCAAGGAGGTGTCAACCAGACGCAGGCACAGCTCCTCACAGCTGCTTTTCCTTGAGCACCAGGGCCCTGCAGCACCTCCTGCAGCCCTGAGCTGGGAGGGACCACCCCTGTTAGAAAGTTCGATGAGCCCAATTGTCCCCTGGTTCTGAGGACAAAGAGGAGCAGCAGGGCTGGCTCCCACCTGCAGCTCCTCCCCGAGCTGAGGAACCTAGCACGCACAGGTGGAGACAGGGCTCCAAACTAATTAGCACACGCACAGCCACTCATTACTATTATTACTATGACATTATTAATTTCCCCACCTCTCATCTGCAGCTTTTCGGTGCCTTCATTTCAATCTGCTCGAGCATCAGGAGATGGAAATTAAAGCCAGGCGTTTATACCGGAGTCACGCATCCCCTTCCCTCCTCCTCCCGTCCCCCTGCACCCACTGCCCTGCACCACGGGCTCCCAGGGCTCCCAGTTTGGGTCAGAACTGGCACCCACGGCCCCACTGCACCCCCTAAATGGGGATTTGTTAGCTCCAGGGCAGCAGCCAAGCAGAGGAACAGGATGCAGCCGTTGAGATCTATTTGTTGGGAGTCATTAGCTACTCTGGGCCATCAATCTATTACCATAAACTTAAGCTTCCAGATTCTTTCATTTTAAATGAATTTTCACATCGTATTTCCAAACGAGCTCTGCCTCCAGTCAGCTCCCCTTTATCTAATAAAGCTATGCAAATATTTTGTTATATTTCAATGAAATATGTCAAAAAGTATTACCCAGTGCATTATCTCAGCATCAGCAGGGAGGCTCTGGTCCCTGCCACAGGCAGGCTGTCACTCACCAAGCCCTGAGGTGACAGAGGATGAGTGTCCCCTGCCCCACTGCCACCTCTATGAAGATCACCTGGGGCAGGTAGTGCTGCCAGGAGCCAGGGGGACTGAGGAGGGGCAAAAGGGACACGGTGCCGTTGTGCTGCCCTGAAGAAGTGGCAGCTCCCCCTGGCACCTGGGCAGGCAGAGGCCTGGGACACCTGGAGGAACACCTCCCTGCCTTTGATGTGCAGCAGGGATTGTTCTTCAGTCCTCGTTATTGCCAAAGGACACCGTGTGCCAACCTCCCCCAGCCCCCCTCCCCATCTCAGAAATCGCCTTTACAGATTTATTTTTTTAAAAGCACTTTTATATTTTTAATTGGTATTCTGCAAACTCAGAGCCTTCCCCAAGGAGCTGGGATGTTTGCCTTCAAAAAAGCCTTTCTTTTCCCAACAAATTTTTTCAAGTACAAATTTTGCTGGCACGGATGGATGAGCTGCCATGTAGCCCCCATGACCTGCCTGGCTTCTCCCATTCCTGGGCTGGGTGTGAGGGAGAGGAGAGGCAGCAATGCAGCATCCTCCCAGCAGTGAGCCCACCACTCCTTGCCCTCCCCAGACCCCCAGGCAGCTCCTGCCAGGCCCAGGGGTCTGGATCCCAGCTTGGCAAAGAGCCACCACTCCCCCTGCTCCTGATCTCCTGTGCTGGCACAAAATTAAATAACTGCAACTCCCTTTTTATTCTCCATTTGACAGTAACGTATTGCAAATGCAGCTGGTTTTGACATCCTAATATTCAGGCTTGTATCCCTTGGGATAAACACGTCATCTGTTATCTGAGCAAATGATTTGTACCGGGACAGCAGGGAGCAGGAAAGTGGAGCAGACAGGAGGAGAGGGGCTGGGACAGACCACAGTGCCCAGCCTGGCCATGGTCCTGCCCAGGGCTGGCACAGCATCCCAGAGTCCTCTCCCACCTGTAAATGATGTCCCTGTGCCCTGAGCATGGGGTTAACCAGCTTTTGTCTCATTGCCCTGGGCCACTTCCTTTTCAGGGAAGTGCTGACAGCTGGGACAGGGCACAGGACACAGGGCACGGGACACAGGACAAAGGGCACAGGATACAGGACACAGGGCATGGCACACAGGGCATGGCCGAGGGCCGGGGAGGCTGCTGTCATTAATAGGGTGGTGGCCCAGCTCTGGCTTCTGCCCCTCCTGGCTGCCTGTGACCCACTGGGAAGGCAGCCAGGACACTGGTGATGTCACACAGCCCATGGCAAACACCCTGTCCGGCCATCCAAGGACTGGCCTTTCCCTGAGGTCACTCCCTCATCCACAGAGCCACAATGTGTCTGTCACCAGGGTGATTTTATTAGGCAGGATCTCAAAGGTTTATTTCCTTTCAGTGATGAGCAAGCATGAAGGGTCTCAGATCTGTTTTTCACACACTTGTAGTGAAAAAAAACAGAGTGGGACTAAATCTCTGGCAGAGTGTTCTGACCTGTGTGAGAAAACAATGGTCACAGGGCTGCACAGGCAAAGGGATCCATTTGCTGTGTCCAGTGGGGGCCTGGAGCATAGGGTGGCTTGTAGCTGGTCCTGCCAGGCTACACACCAGGGCTGGGAAGTTCCTTTTTCCCTCTGTACAGGGCTGTTGTGGCAGGCTCAGGGCAGCTGTGAGCACTGGGAATTCCAACTGTTCCTTCTCTTGTGTATGCTCCCTTTTAGACTGTAACAGCTCCATCCACTCACCATTGCTTCCCACGAACAGGTTGGCAGGGCTTAGGTGATATCAAAACCCCATTGATTGTTTTGCTCTGTGTTTAAGGAATGAAAGTGGTGGAGCTTTCCCAGAAATCCTTTGAGCAGCAAGACACAACTGTGGCTCGGGGCTGAGTGCAGAGCAAACGCAGGGGTTTATTTCTCTTCCCAACACAGCTCTGGACTTGCTCTGCAGAGGAAAATGATTGTGGAAGTTATTTAATCAAAGGCAGGAGCTGATTCCTGACTATCCAACCTCCTGCTGTACTTGATAGCCTCCCTCCCACCGGCTCTAATCCAGGTATCCGTGTGGTGCTCCCTGTGCCCTGCTCCAGCTCCCTCACCTGCAGATCCACCGGAATCCCCCAGCCAGGATCCTATGCCAGTGCCAGGGGCTGGAGGACCTGCTCCCACCTGCACTCCTCATCCACCAGGATTTGGTGTCCCAGGAGTGTCCTGGGAGCTGCCAGGCATCCTCAGCCCAGGCTCCTCACAGGGGACTTCAGAGCTGAGATGATTTCACCCCAAACTCCCCATCCTTCCGCCCCACACTGCCACCTGTCCCCTTTCCCTCCCCACCAGGCACCAGGCTAGAGGGGGGAGTTTGGCATGAGGCTTGAAGGTTTATGTTAAAATCTGCAGGAAGAGGCTTGGTGCCCGTGAATATTCCGTAGGAGGAGATGGATTAGTGACTGAGGCGTATCTGAAGGGATTTGTGAGGAATTATTTATGGTGGTAACAAGTAAGCACTCATTTAGCTTATATTATACATTATCCAAACAAGGCGTTGAGCTCTGGAAGTTAAGGCAGTAATGCCACTCCAAATTAAATTCATCAGTGCCTTAATTAAGATCTATATTTAGTTGTTAATTACGGGGAGCAGAGCAGAGGGTGAGATGCTGCTCGGGGAGTGATGCTGAGAGAGGAGCACGCACTGGGCACTCAGTGGGGTGGGGTTTGGGAGGGAAAAGTGAATTGGAAATCCCGGGAAGAGGCGAGCGGACACAGCTCCCCTCTCCCTCCTCCCCTGCACCCACCTCATCAGCGGCTACGGCCGGCTTTGATCGCAGAAATCAAACCCCTGTCTGATGGGTGACTGGATGTTATGCTAATCCTGGTTGATTGAGCTGAGATAATTACAATCCATCCAGGTTTCCTGGGAGTTTTGAATAAATATTGATGCACAGCTGTCCCCCTGCTCAGGCACCCGAGCTGGAGAGGTCCGTGCCTGCTCCGGGCTTGCCTTGGGCCGGTGGATGGGCTGAGAATGGGGCCAGTGATGGGGCAGGGGACACTGGGATCCACAGGTGGCCCTCCTGGTACAGGAATCACGTCCAAGTTCTTTTCAAAGCACCGTGGGCTCATCGTGCCTTCTCCTTATCCAGAACAGCACAGCACCCGGCCAGGGGGCCTTGCCTCTCATGCAGAACCTTCACCGAGGTGTTTTCTCTGCCATCCCTGCCCAGGATGCTGCGAGAGAGGCAACAGGACCCTGGCTCTGATCTCTGGGATGGGCGAGGGGCGGCTGGAGCCTGTGGCCAGGAGCCACCTGAGCTGCCTCGGGAGCAGGAGACACGGGGAAACAAGAAAATCAAATTATACATTCCTAAGAACCATTTATAAGCTGTGTGCATTCTTTAATCTTAATTAGAAATCTTAGCAGCTCCTGCCGGCTCTGTAATCAGCGCTGGAGCGCGGCTGACCCCCGCCGTGCTCACCTTGAGAGTCGGGAGCAGGTATTTGAGGAGGGAGCTGGGGATGGAGCCGGCTCCGTGTGCCGGGGCAGCCTGGGAGTGCCGGCCCGGGATCGGAGCAGAGAGGCGGGGAATGACGAGTGTTCGCCGAGCTCTAATTAAACATCTCGCGCTGACTATTCCAGGAGCCCCTGATCATCTCTTTGTTTGGCTCAGTAACATCCCTGTTTGCAATAAATGTCATTTCCGGGCGCCCCAGGAGAGCGGGCAGCTCGTGGGGCAGCACCAGGCACTGACACGGGAAAAAACAGATGCTGGTGCCACCGGAGAGCCTGAGCCTGCTGGAAAACTGGTGGCTGAACGGGTGTTCCCTGGAAAACACTCTGTCCTGTCCACATGCCCTCACCACACAGCGTCCTCCTCCAAGTCGTTTACCGCAGTGCTCGGCTCTTCATTAGTGCGAGGACAAACAGCCACTCGTTTGCTCAGAGCTGAGCAAACCTGGAGAGGGCTGGGCAAACAGGGAGCTGCTGGCCGAGTCTGCAGGGTCACTGCTGCGAGAGAGCTGTGCCAGAAACCCGGCAGGACCTGGGCTATGCAGGACGCTGGGCTGTGGGACCCTCGCAGCATCACAGACCCGGCTCTGCACTGCTCCAGCCCAGCCCTGCAGGGGGTTCTGCTTCTCCCAGTTTGCTTCTTACACTGGGATGATGCACAGGATGTTTGGGGGGGAAGCAGGAGGGGCTGGCAGAGCCCCAGCATGGTGCCTGCAGCAGTGGTGGAGAAGGAAACGCTGTCTTGCCTCCCCTGTCATCCAGGGGGCTCATATGTACCATCATTCCTGTACTTTGGATGTCTTCCAGGGTTTTTTGCTCTGCCAACCCCTTCCCACTGTGAGCTGTGTGCTTCCCAGCCCAGCCCCTGTGCGTATATATATATATATATATATATATTTATATGCGTGTGTGTATGCAGCAGGCACATTCCCAGCGAACACAAACAAACAGAGCTCTCTGTATTTGTACACAGGAAAGGAAACACGTCCTGCCCTCCTGTGCATCCCCAGCTGGGGCAGGGGCTGGGGGAGTGGAGCTGGGGTAGTCCTGGTCTACCCACCCCACAGTGGGGACTGGTTTTGTAGAATCAAAGAATCCCAGAAAGATTTGGGTTGGAAGGAGCCTAAATCCCGTCCAGTGCCACTCCTTCCATGGGCAGGGACACCTTCCACTGTCCCAGGCTGCTCCAAGCCCCAGTGTCCAACCTGGCCTTGGGCACTTCCAGAGATCCAGGGGCAGCCACAGCTTCTCTGGGCACCCTGTGCCAGGGCCTGCCCACCCTCAAAGTAAGGAATTTTTTCCCAGTACTTTTTCTCTAGGAGATCCCACTGGGATGGGTTACCCTGGTGCCATCAAGGTTCTTCTGGACACTGGCTGCTGCTCCAAATTCTGCTGTTTCTTTCAAGGCTGGGAGTAAACAAAGCAGTGCTAATAAATGAGAGGCGCCATCCTGGCACTCCTCGTGTAATTGCAGTTATTTAATAACCTCCTTGTGACTTAAGCAAGGCAGCCAAAAATCTTTCCCTTCGAGGGTACAATGCTGGGGCGCTGCATCCCGCATTGCCGCTCACAACTGCTAATGAGCAATAACGGCTGAGTTTTAGGAATAATTAAGCCTCCCAAGGGCTCCCATGTCCTCGGTGCTGACTGCAGAGAGAAGGGGAGCAGTGCCACCCGTGCCACTTGTGCCATCCCACCTGGGTCACAGAACAAGGTGCTGGCGTGTCCCTGCAGCCAGAGCATTGTCCCTGTGACCCCGTGCCCTGGCAGAGCCTGGCTCCCCGCCTGGGTTATTTTATCAAGCACCCTCAGCACAGGCAGGACTCGCAGCTCTGATCTGCTCCATCGATCGGATCTCTTAGAAATTCATGGACTAATTAAGTTGTGTCCCTCCCTGGCTGCCATGGCTGCAGTGCTGCAGGGAGGGTGAGCAGGACCCTCATGGTGACATCCTCCCTGGTATCTGCAGTGCCCTGTGGCGTGCCACCAGCACCCCCAGGCATGCCACACTGTCCCCTCCAAACGGAGCAGGGGAAGGCATGATGATTTGTTGACATCTCTGCTTCTGGTCATGATAAAAATAAATAAATAAGGGAGGAGAAAAATCCCTGTGAGCATGAGTAATGGCCCAGGAATGAGCAACCCGAGATAAAACTGAATAATAACATGTCAAAAACTACACGATGTGGGTTTTTATTCCCCAGCGGAGTTTCCTTCCTGCTAATCCATCACTGTAGAAGATGCAAGATTACTGCTTTCACAAAAAACTCCGGGAGATAAATGTGAGTAAATTAGGGTTTATTATATTATTTAGGGCAATATAATTTCAAAAGTTCCTTTATTAAATTATTTATGCCCCTGGTGGTGGCTCAGCTGGGCAGCGGCCCTCCCTGGCAGCATCCCCCTGTGCCGGGTGGCCGCGGTGCTGTGTGCGGCGGGGGCAGCGGTGACAGCCATCGTGTCCCGGCAGCAGCAATGCCAGCCTGGGCTGATCCAGGGAACACCGTCCTGCCTGCCTCCTGCTCTGCAGCCCTGGGGGGTGACATCCCCGCGACATCAGCAAGGAGCAGCGCCCCCTCGGGCCCCCCGTCACCGCTGAATGTGCCACACGCGGACGCGTCCTTGTCCCGCTGCCGCTCCCGCTGGTGCTCACACGAGGAGTCAGGCGCTTTTCTGGAAATTGCAGCAAAATTACAGCCCAGTCCCTAATGAAAGGCTTGTCCTCCGGAGGGGAGGCCGGCAGTAGCAGCCGTCCTGCTGCACGGCAGATGCAGCCTGTGTTTAAATCCGTCGGCGGAGGCTCCCGCCCGTGTGCGGCCTCTCCATCAGCCACGGAGAGCTCGGGGCTGACGAAGGGAGCCCCCGGGGCAGGACAGGTGAGGCAAGGAGGGACAGGTGAGCTCTGCCACGGCCCAGAGCGGAGCCTGCGGGCAGGAATTTAACGGGAGCAGCTCCTCTTTTCAAGAATAGCTCTGTTCCTCCAGGCAAGCGGCGCCACTGGGCATCCTGGATGGGTATGCCGCGCATCCCGCAGGAGCTGGGCAGCGCTGCAGGGCAGCAGGGCTCCCTCTCACCCCTGGCATCCATCACCCACCATTCCCAGCTGGCTGCCAGGCGCTGTCAGAGGGAACAGGCACAGCTCAGGCAGGGGCAGGGGGGGAGCTGGCAGGGAGGGAGGGTCGGAGAACCCCTGCACCGGCGAGGACACGGAGCCCACCGTGCCAGCAACCACAACGAGAGGCTGCTGTGCCCGCACGGCCACTCCCGGGCAGGGCAGCGCCACGATGGCCTCGAGCAGCCGGCATCAGCCCCGCGGCCATGCCCAGTCCCTGCTGGCACAGGCGCCAGAACCGGGTTCCCGGCCAGGCCAGGCCGGCCGCGGGCTCCCAGCGCTGCCGCGGCTTCCCTGCTCGTTAGCTCCCGGCCCCGGCAGCCGGCTAACGAGGCCGGAGCTGACAGAGGAGGATTACCCGCTCCCAGGAAGCCGGCGTGATTGTGTTTACTCCAGAACCTGGGCCGATTTACTTGTCGGTGCGCATCATTAATCTTCTTCTACAATCCCTTCCCCATCTGCTCCCACTTTTTAATGAACTGCCACTTGCCACACTCAATAAAATCAACGCTTTCCTGGGATCGCAGCAAGAGGGGAAGCAAGAGGCGAGGCAGGGAGGGAGGGATGGAGATAAAGAGATGCACTTTGCTTTGGGAAGGTGTTTTCTCATCTACATGGGCAAACAGAGTGCAGCAGCTCTCCCTGAGACACTTTTGGCTGCCTTGCCCCGAGCCAGTCACAAATAACCACATCAGACTGTGCTGAACGCAAGCCGTACAATGCCGAGTGTCAGCCCAAGTTTGATCCCAGCTCTGCTGTTCTACACAATTATTTTCGGCGCATCAATACTGCAGGCGGCACCGAGATTGTAGTTTTCCAGCTTGCTGGCAGCTCTGGGGATTCATCCGATATCAGGCTATTACCTTCTGATTACTTTCCTTGGCAGCCAACCCGTTTGGAGCTGGCAAATAAACAATAGGGAAGAGTGTGATGGGGAGCTTAGCTTTCAAATTACACTTTTCAATCATTTGTCACACCAAAGGTATAATGAGTGTTTCATACAAAACTCAAAAGGCTGCGGGGCTGGTGCGGGAGGGGGGCTTGACTTAATGTGGAGGGCTCCGGGTTTGGGTGGAGCCCAGAAACTTCATTTCCATTTCTCGGGATTTTTGTTTGTGGACACGGCCAGCCCAGCTGGGCAGGACCTGTTGGATAAGCGTTGTGCTGGGGAAAAGAGCCAGAAAGCCCAGGGAAGGGGGAGAACAGGACAGATGCCATCTCAACACACCTGCAGGGACATCCCTGTCCCTGGAGACAGTGAGCATCGCTGCACCTGAACTAATCCCTGAGCATTTGCTCCTTGACATAACTCGGGATCAGAGAATCTCATGTTAATGTAGATCTAACGTAGAAATCCATAGGAGCCATTGGATACTAATTAAACGCCATCATTCTATTGATATTCTCGGTGTTTATTGCTCGCTGCAATTAGCGCCCAGCCCTCACTGCTGGGGCACTGCTCCTGGCACGGAGCATCCCCTCCCCCTTCCCGCCACCATCTCCTGCCTTGCATGGAGTTTCCCGCGGCAGACTCGGAGGAGAAGCTGCTTTAGAGGGTCAGGAAGCTGCTGCCTCGTCCTCAGCATCCGCCCCCGAGCTGTTTCAGCCCTGCCTCCCCCTCAGGCTCGCAGTCCCACTGCCCACATGTCAGACGAGAGAAAGGAATAGAAATCGCTCCTTAAAGTTCACAACCCGTCACTCCGGCTTTCAGAAATACAAGCAAAAATGGCAAAGCAGTAGGGGGAAAATCCATTTCTTTCGAGATGATCTTTCCCTGGAACATGTCCTGTTGATCTGCAGTCAGGGAAAGGAGAGTGTGTTTGTCTGAGATAGGGGAATCAGATCTGTCTGAACTCTCCTCTGCTCCCAACTCCCCCTTTAAAAGAGCTTGCAGGAAAAGAAAAGCCTTGAGAGAGAAATCTCTCCTATTCCAAGACCTTCCCTTTGGGAACGTGCCCCCAGTGGGAGGACCAGCCCTCCTGTGCCAGCGGGATACCTCTGGCAACACACCCGGCAGTGCGGGCACGATCAGGCTCTCCCCAGCTGTTTTTGGGCTGGATGCTGTGACCTCAAAGGCACTGGGTGTTTTTAGGGCGGGGTGCTATAGCCCCAAAAGCATGGGGCACGCACCAGGGACTGCAGGGACCTGTTGCATCCCGCGGCGTGGCTGAGCTGAGCACCCACCAGGAGGCAGAAAGAGCCTTTATTCCTACAGGGATAGAGGGACTTTGCAGGGACCTCTCTGGCTGCCACAGCCCCCGGGGCACCGGCACAGCAGTGTGAGACACGGACAGCCCATGGGGCCAACACTCAGGGCACCCTCATCACCGCCGTGTCACCAGC
>VWZU01010241.1:798999-812376 GCA_013397095.1 Sterrhoptilus dennistouni
GCGCTGCGCAGCCGGGATCGGCCGGAGCTGCCGCCGCTCCCGCCCGGATCCACGGGAGCCGCGGAGGGTGAGTTATGGCGTGGCTGGATGCACACATATTCTGATAAGGAAGAATAATAACTTGTCAAAGATACATATGATATGTGTTTTCTTTCCAGACAGAATATATATTGGGATAATTCATCAAGTCGGCCTGGCACTGGTCAGGAGAGAGAAAGAAGAGAAAAAGAAAGTCAATAAAAAGAAGTGAAGGCAGAAAAACCCCTTGGCACTGAGTGCTGTCTCCCTGCAGGCTCCCTCTGCTCTGAGCCACATCTGGCAGGAACTCCACGGCTGCTCCACTGGAATCTGGATTGCATCCACAGGCATGGTGTGCCATGAGCACCACAGTGGGCTGGAGTGAGCATGGCCCCAGCCACGCCAGGGCTGTGAAAGGGGGTGAAATGAGAGTGAAAGAAATGCTGGTTTGGGCCCCAACTCACCCAACTGCTGCCAAACCCTGTCCTGAGCTCTCTCCTGAGGAGGAGTGTGGCACAAACACCACAACACCGAGGGATGAAGGCTGGCACATCCCAAACCAGCACACCCAGGGGCTGTGGGAAGATGCAAAGGGATTTGTAAAGTGATTTGTCAACTGACAAGCAGAAATATATTACCAATTTAGGCCTGTGATTTGCCTGCAACTTTTTTATCCTTGAGATGTTGTTGAACAGATTAAAGTGTCAGCCTTGATCCATACATTTGGATGGAAACATAAATATTGCTGGCTCTTCTCCTCCCGGCCAGCACCTGCCCCAGGTGAGCTGCCCAGGGATGCTGCCCACCCACATGCCCATCCCTCCACCCCAGCACCAGCCCCAGGTATGCCAGGATGGCAGGGCAAGACCTGCAATTACCCTGACACTTCATTTAGTAGGAGTTTGGCTGGACCTGCCCATGTTGTAAAGTTTGTGTAGAGCACAGGCTCGGCTGGAGAGTGCAGGGTGGATTTTGGGTGCACCTGAGACGTGGGATGCACATGCCAGGTGCAGGATGAGCCACTGGGACAGTGCCACCCCCAGCCATAGCAGGCACAGCCCAGCCAAGCACCTGCTACAGGAGCAGTGAGCAGAGATCACCGTTCTGGGTGATTTCCTGATGCGGAAATATGCAGCATCATTCCATTTTCAGGCAGGGAAACAAATGAGTCTCTGCTTGCTCCCCCCTCCTGTTTTCCCCTCCTTCCCACCCTCATTTGATCCCACTCCATGTGGCAACATCAAACGAGTGTTGAATATTTTAGCTTCTGTAAAATATTTATATTATAAGGCACGGAAGGAAATCGGTGGCTTCCAGGCCACGTAAACATGTGCCTGGGAACAGCTGGATCCCTGGCAGCGCCAGGAGAGGATGGGGCTGCACAGCTGCTGCATTCCCAGGTATGGAAAGCCCTGAGAAGGCCGAGCACCACGTGTGGGACGGGGCAGGGAGCACCAAAGGGATCTTGGAGCCCAAACCTCTGCCAAGGTCTGTCTGCCCAACCCTGACCTGAACACTCACCCCCAGGCAGCTCCTCTGCCCTGTCCTGGGGAAGGGTGGGCAAAGGGGATGCTCTGAGCTCCCAGAGGACCCAGGGGATGGTGAGGGCCTGGCCTTTGCCCAGTGACTGGAGATTAATTGAGGCCTGCCATTAAAATGTCACTGAGAGAATTATTAACTTAAGGTAAACCACTTCCACGCGTCAAAAGCAAAGGCAATCAGTCCCAGGCATGTCCCCCTAGGAAATTATGTGGAGTAATTAATCAAAAAGCTAATGAGAAATGTGTTTTCTTTCCCAGCCTAACACCACATCATATTCTTATTAGCCAAGGTTATTACAATAGTAATCATGCATGCTCCGAGTTCAGATTGGGTTTTTTGCTCCACTGCCACCAATTTAGAAAGCCATTAATGGGAAAGATAAACCCCGATACACAGACCAGCCCTTTGTGTTTGTGTGCCCACGGGTGCTCCTCACCACACACGACCTGTGCTGGCTGTCACACGTTCCCTGTCACCCCATCCCTGCCCGCCATGGTGCCCCAAACCAGGGATCTGCTGAACGGAGGCTGCTGGATCCCCTCTGGATCCCCTGGCATCCTGCTCTGCTCTCCCAGCCTTCTCCCACATGGAAATCAACACCCAAACTCCAGCTGCAGCTCTCCCTGCACACGGAGATGGATTGTGGAGACAGGGAATGGTGTGATTTGTGAGCACCCTGTTCTGGCAGTGCTCATCCCTTCTCCAAACCTATCTCGCTTATTCAGATGCCCAGGAGGACCCCAGTTATTCCATAAATCTGGCTGCAAGCAGGTAATCTGCTGCTCCAGTGGGTTCCCCCTGGGCCCAGCTGGGAGTGCAGCCACCTGCCAATCTCAGCAGCCCTAAAATGCACCGTCAGCAGCCGGCACAGGGAAACGGCCCTGCTTGATATTCAGCATTAAATAATTCAGCCCCCACAGAGAGACGGGGGAGAAGAATGAGCCTGACAAAAAATATAAAGATTTCC
Source organism: Sterrhoptilus dennistouni (assembly GCA_013397095.1). NCBI lineage: Eukaryota > Metazoa > Chordata > Aves > Passeriformes > Zosteropidae > Sterrhoptilus > Sterrhoptilus dennistouni. The sequence goes on from VWZU01010241.1 coordinate 801,527, forward strand.
TATGGCCCGTTAAAAATGCATTGACCTGATTAGCTCACTGGCAGGATGCTGAGCCACGCCAGGGCCGAGCAGGGAATCCCAGCCTGCAGTGACAGTGGCACGGAGAGGACCTTGGCAGGCAAATCCTACCCTACAGAGTCCACCAGCACCTTCTCTGCTTTATTTTTGTGTATATTTTCTTTCTAAATCTCTTTTCCTTGCTGGCACACGTGTGACACATGGGAGATGTGTCACTGCAGGAGGGTCTTTTCTTCGCAGAACCACAGAATCATTTCAGTTGGAAAAGACCTCCAAGATAATCAAGTCCAGCCTCTGAGTGATCACCATGTTGCCAACAAGCCCAGAGCACTGAGTGCCATGTCCTGTTACTTTATGTCCTTGCCCAGGGACATCCCACAACCTCCCCTGTTGAGCCCCTGGGACCTCCCTCGGGGCTCTGTGGTCACAAGCCAGAGGGTCAGACCTGCCCACCTGCCCCGAGGAACCCTGCCGTGCCCTGAGCAGCCCCTCTGAGCCCCCCTGCACCTCTGCCTCCCTGCCTGCCACGCTGCTGAGGAATTCCCCGCAGCCTCCCAAGGATGTTTGGCAGCTCCGGCTTTGATGTGTGGATTAATGAGAACTGACACTGCTGGAGCAGAGCCTTCAGAAGCCCAAAGGCAGGGCCCGGGGCAAGACTGGAGGGGACGAGGCTCTCTGAGCGCTCCCTTTGATTGCTCCGTGCTCGGTTTCGTCTCCCGGCCGCGGGACCCGCCGGGCTGGGGCCAGAGCTGCGGCTTTCGGGGCTGGTGTCAGGGATGGCCGGGCTGCCCGGGGCTAGTGGCCGCAGAGGTGCCCAGAGCTCTGGCTGGTCCCGCTGGGCACCATCCCTGAGGCTGGATTCATCCTCCGGCACAGCCACCGAGCACACGCTGCTGTCGCATGTAAGCCACGCAGGACGCAGGGAAAGGGCACAGGGGCTCCCCTACAGCGCTGGATTTCCACTGGCACAAAGGGATGCGGTGTTCCCGCGCCTGCAGTGGGACCCTCCTACAGACTGGGACCTCACCTGGGGCACTTGAGCAGGGCTGGACCTGGCCAAGGTCCCGACACGGCTCCGGGAGAGAAAACAACCCCATCAGCACGCACACACCCCGGAGAGCTGCTGCAACGCAAACTCCCTCCTAATCCTCTAACTGAACGACCTCCAGGCATAAACCTCGCTGGGATCCCAACAGCAGCACAGCCCGGGGCGAGGAGCTGTTTATGCTGAGCGGGATGAGGGAGGATGAGGAAGGAGCTGTAATTCCTGCTGCAGTGGGATCCCTGCACTGCTCCCCAGGGCTCCCCATTGATGTCCTCATCACAATGGGGTCCCTGGGGGAGGTGGGCCTAGTCCCGGATGCTGCGGCACTCGGAGCTGGGCCCCCTCTGCGTTCAGCCCTTTAGGAAGAAATCCATTAGCTGCTAATTACACACGGGCCAGAACACTGCCGGGTTATTACGGCTGTAAAGCACTCCACAATTATAATCTGGAATTCCTGCTGTAGGGTGTTTACTGGTGGAGCAGCACCTGATTTACAGCAGGGCACCAGCCTGGCCCCGGGGCTGGAGGTGTCTGCAGACAGAGGGTCCTGCCCTGATCCGGCACTGCCACAGCCCCAGGAGCAGCCCAGGTCACCAGGGATGTGGCCACGGGCCCTCCCGGAGCAGCTGAGCCCCTGGGCAAGGCTTCTTCCAGCCCTGCAGTCCCTGTCCCCACAGCTGAGGGGACCAGGCTCCGGGTATTGTCATCCTCCCCTCCTGCACCCCACACGAGCTGCAGCATCAGGCGGCCTTGGCTGATGAAGTTATAACTCCTGAAGTTCCTCCAGAATGAATATGGATGCACATCTGCCTCCGCTTAGGTGTAACAAATTGAGGGAGATTGTGTTAAATTATGCCGAAACTGTGTCCAGTGCCAGCATCCCAACCATCCCAGGTACGGGGCGGTGGTGGCCTGGAGCTGGAAGAAAGAAATGCTGGAGAGTTTTAATTCTTCATCAGTTTAGTGCAGTGAGGGTCCTCTGCAGCCTCCTGCTCCTAGGGAGGACAAGCAGATGCTTACACAGACCCCATTCCGTGATGGGGACACTGTGCTGTTCCCAGGACTGGCTGCAGGGACACTGAGGCACAGGAAACTTCCCACACCCCAGCTGTGCAGCTGAGCGTGGCTGAACCGTCAGCCCTATTACCCAGGGCCTTGCTCTACCCGCCAGATAATGCATCTAAAACATGTTTATTTCCATCCAGGCTGCTTCTCAATTTGATTATTTATCTCCCGTTTAGCCTCTGACAGATCAAAGGCTCGGCGGAGGGGAAGTGGAGCCAGGCCGCGCATGAAAATGAGCCTTGATACATAATTAATTAACATAAAACAGTTTCATTAGGAGACGGTGTTACATGGCTGTTTGTCTTAAAAATTTAAGCTGTGTAAAGAGCAGGGGGGAAAACACACCTCCCTGCCAGCCCCTTTCCTGGTGCTGCCCATCCCAACCCAGCTCCAGCTCCTGGGAGCCCTGGGAGGGACCAGAGCTGGGCCCCTCTCCCTGAATCCTGTGCGATGTCTCCTAGCCTTGATTATTAATCTGTTTTTAATTCTATTAAGAGATAGCCAGGAGAAAGAGTATCAATTTTAGATTAACAAGGTTATTAGCACTTAATTATGTGAGGTGTCTTTGTAATTGAAAAGGAAAAGAGGAAGCACCATAAATATCCCGGCCCCCGAGCTCCTGGGGGTTTGCGTGTGGCTCTTTGTTCACGAGGCTGTGGAACCATAAATATTAAATATCTGGTGAAAAAAAAAATATTACAAGGCAGAGAGAGGATGCCCTCTGGATATTCCGGCGCTGAATGTTCTTGCATTTACAAATATTCATTAGCTGGGATCTGCAAAGTTATTTCCACCAAGACTCGGTGAAGGAGGAAGAGAGAGAGAGGTTATTGAAAAAAAATAGAGTCTAGAGTAAATATTATTAGTAATTTTTATCTCTGTGTGTCCCTAATTATTCCATAATTAGGAAAAGTGCACATATGCATATACAATCACTAACCTGCCAGTCTCAGGGATTCTCATTCCCAGCCCTGCTGTGGGATGGAGTCACCAGGGAAAAACTCTTCTTCCTCAAAAGGCAATGGGGGTGTCTGTGCCCAGGAGGAACCCCACTGTGCCCCCATGCCCAGGGGCTCCCTGCTGGAAGCCCAGGATGATTTAGGGAGCCACCAGCTCTGCCAAGCACCCACGACCTGAAGCTGCTGCCGCTTAGAGACACATTAAATGACAAATCTCAGGCTCTTTTTAATTAAAAAATAATACAGCTCAGCAGGAAATCGAGCAATAACACAACACTGCCAAAACCCACTTTGCTGGAGCTGCTAAAAAAACAACAGCCGAGAGGCAGCTGGGGGAAGAGGCCACCTTCACCTTTCTCGGGACAGGAGACAGGACCGGCAGGGATGGCCAAGGGTCCCCTCCCACCAGCCCCACTCCCGTGGGCACAGGGCTCCCGGGGAAGGTGGTGTCACACCCCAGGAACAAAGCTCGTAATCTAAACTAAACACATTACCACGAGCTCATCAACAAAAATCTAATTACGCTGCACCAGGCCAGGCTTAATTGCTCGTCCTTGACACGAGCAGTGCCTGTGGAAGCCCAGGAGCCAGGAGAGCCTGGGATTGGAATTATCCTGCTCCCTGGAAAAAGCATAAAAGGAAAACGGGGAAAAATAGGACTGTGCAATTAGCAGAGAAACACCAGACAAAGCAGCTGGGTAATTGCTGGGGGAACTCCGAGGGTCATTAGCAGGTATGGAGAATACTGCTGGGATCCCCCGGCAGGCTACAGAGGGACACACAGGCAGTGGCAGAAGCACAGGGACTCCAAAAAGGGGGGAAATGGCTCAAACCCAGCTTTTCTCACGGTAAAGACAAGATGGAGCAGCTCCCGAGCCTCCCCCAAGGACCACTGGGTTCCTTGTTAGCTGCTCCCACTAATGAGGAAATCGGGATGCAGGAGGTGGCTGAGCCCCACTGCCTCCCCTGCACGCTCCTCCCCGACTTATCACCACTCACAGGATGTTTACAATAATTTTTAATTTGCGCAATTATTAATCATTTTTCTATCTGTCTCATTTGCATAATAATTACTCCGCTTGCTGTTTGCCATGACTGTGAATGACAGTGGTTTAAATTAAATTAAGATTTTAATATTCATTTTTTTGGGTTAAAGCTAATCAAAGTTGCTGCTCAATGCCAAGACCAAGGCTCTGCCCTTCCAGAACCACTAATGAAGAGATCCAGTCCTGGTGTCACTGCTCCATCTCCATTACCCAGCTCATCCCAGAGGATCCTGCAGCGTTTTCCAATTGCTGCCAGAACTGCTCAGACAAGGCTACAGCTGGGACAGGAGATATGGGATGCAGAACAAGGGCACAGGGACAAACCCAACTCCCTTCTCCCCAGGCAGCACACAGGAATGGGATCAGGGAGGGAGGTGTTCATCACCTGAGCCCCCCCCCCGCTTTCCTCGCAGATATCTCTTAAAAATAAAATATTTGGTAATGAACCAATAACAGATGTAGAAATCCAGCATTGTGATGAACAAGGAGGTCCTGAGTGTAAGTACCTCTAGAATTTTAAAACCCCAGCTTTCAAAATCAGCTGCGAGAGCAGAAGCTGATGCCATTTTCAGGTCCTAAGCACATTTTGTTTAGTACCAACATTTAAAAGTGCTTTGCCTCCATAAGAGCAGCTTACAGTCCCAAGTGTGACACGTGCCAGCTGCTGGCATCTGTGGCTCTGCAAGAGCAGCCACTGTCACCAAGCAGGTGAGGAAGGTATCAGCATCCAGCTCTGCTCACGGGGGTGAATCCAATCATTCCACAGCAGGTTCTTTATATCTCCAGCAGCTCTCAGATTAAGTGAGAGCAAAACTTGTCGAGGCTGCAGCTGCCTCAGGTTACACGGGGAGATGGAACAGGGCCTTGCTGACAGAAGCGGGAAACACAGCTGGAAGCACCTGGCTGGAAATGTGCTGCTACCTCACACCACCACCTCCTGCTCCCACCCCATCTCCCTGCCCAGCAGGCGCAACAGGGCTGGGAATGGTTCCCCCACCTTGGAAAAACCACCACCACGCAGAATCAAGTAAAAAAACGTGTTATTTACAGTTGAGCACACAAATTCTAGGGCTGCTGGAAATGTTACACAGGGATGGAAAACACAGAAGTCCCAAGAGTCTGGCACTCCAGACTGGCCATGCCTCCCACCCACAGCCCTCCCAGAGCTGGAGAATCCCTGAAAAGAGCGATCGTGCCCTGCCCCTGCCCACTCCTGCAGCCAAGGCATCTCCATGGAAACTGCTGCCTGCATTCCATCCCTGCTCCCAGGGACCTCAACAAGAACAACTGTATTTATTTCCACAAGTGCTTTCTGGCACACTGGAAGCTCTGGCCAGCCTCCAGCTCTGAGACTGACAAATCTGATCACAGGAGGACGGTTGATCCACCTCCCACTGGAGTGAGTCCCCATCAACAGCATGGGGGAAGTGCCAAGATCAGCCCCAAATCCAGATGGGTCTGGGGGGACCAGCTGCTCCAAACTATGAGGGAAGCAATTCCAGGTCTTAAGTCCTAATTCTCCACACATTTACTTCCACTAGGAATGTACCCCTCAAGAACTGCTGAGGCTGCTGAAGATCCTGCTGCCCAATGCAGCACTGCAGGTCACTCTTCCAGTGCCAGAGCATTCCCTGCTCAGTTTCCTGTTTGGACAGGGTCAGGAGAAGCTGAGTTTCAACTTTCCTGCACGTTGGTGACCCTGGGATCTACATGGCAAAATAACTGCATAAACTCAACAAAAGTTCAGAAGTTCAACTTAACCTGAGTTCCGGAGCAGACCGACCCACTGCATGAGGGTAACTCTCCCAAGCCCAAGTGTTCAGCAGATTTTCACCTGAGATTTAGGACACCTGAAGACTGGGGAACTGCCCTCAGAGGTCAAATAATTTGGCATAGAACAGAAGTTTGTTAGAAAACAAACAAGAAACCAGTGTCCTCCTCAGAGAGCTGGAGGCTCTGGCTGACAGGGAAATCCAGCCTTGCCTCTCGGAAGATGGTCCAGTGGGCTGCTGAATGCCGAGGACAGGCCTTGTTCCAGGGAGAGCAAGCCATTGCTCACGGCTCGGGCAGCGGGTGGTGCTGTGGGTCACTGCAGCAGGTCTCCCCTACATGTCCTCCACACTCCATTTGTAGGCAAGCTCCTGCACCGCCTTCTTGTTGGCAATGCGGGCAAAGCGCTGCTGCTCAAACCCATTGGACCTGCAAAGGGACACCAGGTGACTGCTGGGCAGGGCCTCTTCTGACCACTACAAGTATGCCACTAATTTACTCTGGCTCAGTCTCCACTTGGACCTGTGGTTATCAAGAGCTGATGCCTCCAAAGTTCCTCACCTCTTCTTGTCCCCTCAGCCCCATCGCCCATTTGTGACTTAATCCAATCAATCTTCCAACTGCCAACACCCTCACTCATCCCATAACTGGAAACCTTTACACTAGGAACTCCCTGAAGCAAAACTCCTTTATTTTTACAGTTATTCCAACAGGAACAAGTACCTGTCCACGCCGTCCCAGCGGTGCCCAGGCCAGATGTTGAACCTGTTGAGTGGAGGTGCTGGTCCCTTGTACCTGGGTTTTTCTGGAACACAAAGAGCAGAACAGCTGTTTTCAGCACAGCCAGGCGGTCACATCCTCACCCACCCGGGAGGTGTCAGCAGGTGGGTATAGGTAGAGAGCACAGGCTCCTGACAGCCAGCTACAGCTCACAAAGGCTCACTGCGACAAACTGCTGAGTTTTCAGTCACCAGGCCCTGCTCTCCCAGTTAACAACTCATGTAACTGTTACTGGGAACAAACCAGTAACTCCAGGGAGTCCAGAAGTCCCCCAGGACACAGCTGCTCCAGCAGCCTTTGACTATTTACTGAACAGCAGCTGCATTTCTGCACTGCTGATGCCTTAAACCCCACATAGGTATATTCCAGAGGCAAACCTTTCTCCTTGCTCTCCTTGGCCTTCCTTTTCTTGATGAGAGCAGCCATGGGGTCTCCTTCCCTCTCCTGTTCCCTCAGCATTCGATCCAGGTCCTGGTCATCAATGTAACGGGCCAAGGGCTTCTGCATCTCCTTGACTGCATCCTCCACATTCTGCTGCTGCTGCCTCTCCTGTGCCAGCCTGGAAAACACACAGTGTCACCCAAACCCAAGCCATCACTCCTTGGGACTCATTTAATCTGCAGGATGGGTCACGCCCCTGAACTCCCACTGCCTGTGCAGCATTCCCAAAGCACCTCCAACAAAGGAAGGGATTCCAGACACGTGGAACACGCACTGGGTCCCAGGCTCAACCTCAGAATGAAGTGAAATGCAACACCAGTCTGATAGCAGATCCAAACTAAAACCAGGAGGTGGAAGGCCCAAGGACTGTGCTTAGGAGTCCCTCACTCACCCTTTTCCCCACTTGGCATACTGCTCTTCTCTCTTGGCCTCTGCCTCAGCCTTCAGCCTCTGTTCCAGCTGCTCCTGGGCCAGGTTCCTCTTGCGGCCGGACTTGTCTCGGAACACGGTCTGAGCGTTCCGGGATTCCTCTGGCAGGAACAGATGCCTCCAGTCACACACTTTGGAACGTTTTATCACCTCCAGACAATCCAATGACTTCAACTGTGACTTCCCTTTTGCTTGTCCTAATCTCCCAAAGAGCCTGTCACCCAAAGCCAGGCTGGATCTCAGCTCCTGCTGCCCCACACAGACCCTGAGCTCTTTGATTATCCATCAGCTCCTTTGGGCTTGCAGAGGAAAAGCATTTCACACTCCCTGTGATTTCCCTGGCATTGCTCTGAAATCCCCACGTGGAACAGTGACCCTGGCCAAGGCTTCCAGCAGCATGTCCAGCTGCAGCTCCACAGGGATGCTCCCTACCAGCATCCCAGTGCCTGAGGGAGCAGAGGAGGAGCAGGGGAACTGGGGCTCAGGCTGTGTTCCACACTCCCACCTTCCAGGTGCTTGGTGCTCCTCTCTTGCTTCCGGAGCTCCTGCTTCTCCCTCTGCAGCACATCTGCTGACACCAGGCCAGCTTTGGCCCCAGATGACATCGTGTTAGCCTGGAAATCACACAAATCCCACAGTCACAGGTGGCTGAGAGGGGGCAGCCAGGGAAAGCAGAACGAGGGGTGACCTAAAGCACAGGGACAGGGCAGGGACAGCCCTGTTAGAGCCACTTGTACAAAAACTTTCCTAGTTTGTCAGTCATTGGACTTCCACAGCTGGAAGGGAAGGAGACAGCCTTTACCTTCTTGGGAGAGGCCTTGGCATCCCCGTGATGCTCTGCGGGACTCCGTGACCTGTGCTGGTCCTTCTGGGCGGGTGAAGTCCGTCCTGCAGGAGATAAATCAGAGAGTGAGCATTTGCTGATTCCTCCAAGAGGATCACACTCATGGAATCAGTGTGGACACAGCCCAGGCTGCAGCAGAGGTGCTGCAGGGTGGGTAAACTCTCATCCAGTTGTGCCTACAGGGACAGACACCTGCCACTGCCAGCTGTGCCAGAGGAGCACCAGCCCACAGCACTCACCTGTGGCAGTGTGGATCCCAGGGAATCCCCAGAACACGGGGACACACATGTGACACTCACCTTTCGTTCGGCTCCTTTTCCCACTCGGGGAGCCTGGCTTCTCTCTCCGAGGTGACAAATCCTGATGCTGCCGCCGGGGAGGGGACAGATCTGGCGTGTCGTGACGCCATCTTCTGGGAGGAGATGGGTCAGGGGTGTCATGACGCTGCTGTCGCCTGGGAGGTGACAAGTCTGGCGTGTCATGACGCTGCCTTCTAGGAGGGGATGGGTCAGGGGTGTCGTGACGCTTCCGCCGCCTGGGAGGGAACAGATCTGGGGTGCCAGGACGTCGTCTCCTGGGAGGGGATGGAACAGGGGTGTCATGACGCTGCTGTCGCCTGGGAGGTGAGGGGTCGGGGGTGTTGTGACGCTGCCGCCGCCTGGGAGGTGACAGATCTGGGGTGTCACAACGCTGCTTTTTAGGAGGTGACAAGTCTGGTGTGTCGTGACGCTGTCTCCTGGGAGGTGAGGGGTCAGGGGTATCATGGCGCTGTCTCCTGGGAGGAGATGGATCAGGAGTGTCATGCCGGTGTTTCCTGGGAGGGGACACGTCAGGGGTGTTGTGACGCTGCCGTCTCGGAGGTGAGAGGTCCAAGGAGCTGTTGTGTTTCCCTGCTAGGGACGAGGGCTCTGGGGAGTCATGGCACTGCCGCCTGCGAGGGCAGAGAAGGTGACAATGAGTTTGTGTTTGGTTTATTTGGAAACAAAACAGAGTCAGCCAAGCCTGGGAACAGCTTTGTGAACTTGGATTCATTTGGATTCTGCACCCGAGCCCCAGCCTTCCCATAGCAAATCCCAGAAACCCCCCAAGGCAGCCTGGATCCCAGCAGAGCTGGAATTTTAAAATCTCCACCATCACAATCATTCAAACTGAGAGACCGTCACCCCAATCTCCCCAGCAATGTCACAAACACCCAGAGCTGCCAGTCCCCCACACCAGACAGGGCTTATCCAGCAGGGAAAGGTATCCAGAAGTGCCCATATTTCCCAATAAAGCATCTGGAAAATGCAGTACCAGACAGTCAAACCCAGAAAACCAGAGTGAACCAGAGCAGAAGTCCTGGCTGGAGCCCCCATACCTCGTGGCAGACTTGGCAGGTCCTGAAAGATCCGAACTCTGCGAGTCCTCATCTGAAGGGAAGAAATAGGAATCACCATTATCAGGGCTCTGCACAGCTCAGCAGCCCTCCAGCATCTCAAGGATTATATATATTTTTAGCTGGTATTATTTTTAACTGACATCATTGTTTGGAGAAGCCAAACATTAGGGAGAGAGGGTGGAAGGGGCTGCTCTCACCTCCTAGAAGTTTCCATTTGGAGTTTGTTCGGAATTCCTCCATGAGCTTCACCTCATCGGGGCGCTCATCAATGAACTCTGCCACCTGCAAACAGCACAGCCAACACCAGGGCTCACCAAAAGGCACAATCTCCACTCCTTACCTAAGCCCAGCAATCCCAGTCCCTCTGCCTTGTTCCAGCGGCTGTTCTAAAGCACAGAAGCACTGTGCTGGCCCTTGGAATATACGGGCACGTAAAGAACAGGCTATTTTGATCTCACTCCTTCTTCCAGAGCTCCGAGCAGGAATCCCACCCATCCCTAAGAAGAGCCCACCACAACGCAGGGCAGGGAGAGGCGCTTTAGCAAGTTCTTCCCAAAGGGAGACACGAGGTAACTGTAAGAACAGACTGAGGGTGTGAGACGGGACTCCCTGCTCACCACAGGCATGTCCGCTTCGTCCTCCTCCTCCTCCTTCTCCGGGGCGGCGGCGATGCTGTTCCAGCTCACATCGTCATCCACGATCCGCATCCTGGGAGCGAGGAGAGGCGATGCCGTCAGGGCCCGAAGTGCGGCGGGGGAGCCCTGGGGAGCGGCCTGGGCCCGCGGGGACTCAGAGGGAGGGTCTGGAGAGGGGATTTCGGGGCAGTGGGCTCGGCGGGGTCCCCAGCCCGGGCACCACACAGGGCAACGCTTGCTGCCCCCTTCCCCCGGGACTCACCCGGCTCTGCCGGTGCTGCCCGGCGGCTTCTTCTTGCGGCGGCGGCGGGGCTGAGCGGGCTCGGCGGGGCCGCTCAGGTACCGCCGCAGGTACTCGGCCTTGGACACCCCCGGGGCCGCCATCGCGCTCTGACGCAGAACCGCGGCGCCAGCAGGAAGGGGCGGGGGAGAGGGTGGTG
>VWZU01010241.1:827986-896813 GCA_013397095.1 Sterrhoptilus dennistouni
CTCCCGCTCTATCCACCACGGAAAGGATGGAAAAGGGACAAAGAAGAGACCTCTGCACGTCCCGACTGTAAAAGGAGAATTACCACTGTCGCCACTGGCACGAGAGAAAACCAGTCACAAGTACAATGTCATTAAAAGAAATAAAATACTTTGAACAAAAGGTGCAAGTCACAATTCATATAGAACAAAATCTAGTTAAAAATTTCTCTCAAACAGAAATTCCTTTTGCCTTTTATTAATAACAATAATAATAAAACAACATTTACCAAAAAAAACAATTCCTACATGATCAGGAGGAAAAGCGAAGGAAACAAAGAAAAATCCGTCTGCCCTACATTAGTCAGGAAAAGAAAAAAACCCCAAGTCGTGGCAGATTTGGAAAGAAAAGGGAAGGGAGGGCAGGGGTGATCCTGTCAGCACCCCGACACACGAGAGGGAACAGAGCAGACAGAGGTGAGACAAGAAGTGGATTGCACTGGGGTGGGGAGGGCCCCCACCAGCGCTGCCAGGCCCACACCCCCCAGTGCGGCGGAACAGACTGGAAGGAGAGCGTGGCCTCCATCCAAGAGTGGCTCCAGTCCCCTTGGACCTGCCCAGGGCAGGCTCAGGGAGGCTCAGCCCGGTGAGGAGCCCCAGGCAGGGCCAGCCCTCAGAGCAGCCCCGGCGCCGAGGCCGATCCTCCGTGTCGGGCTCAGGGCTCTGGGTGTAGCTGGAGTTACAGGCAAGTGTGGCAGAAATTAAAGAACCCAAAGGAACGACACACTGGATGAAGTGAGGATGAGGAAAGGGGCCATGGTATTCCAGTTAGTCAGAAATACTACGGCAATTTGGCGCAATGCTGCTAGATACTGTTGGTTTAAAATGGACCTTTTCATTTCAAAGCTGTACACGAACCCTGCAAGAGAGAGAAAGAGAGATGTTAGGGGACACCAGAATGGCACATCTCCCACAGCCCTCCAGCATCCCCAGGCCACTCCTGACCCTGCCCCAGGAGAGAGACCCTGCCATGCAGAGGGGTATGAGCACAGCACAAGCCTGGAAGGAGGGATGCTGTCCCTGGGCAAGTGAGGGAACAGCAAAGAGCTTCAGCACAGGAGCTCTGAGTGGAATGTCACAACCCTGCAATGGAGCAATGAGCAGGGAAGGCAACCCATGGAAGTGAGGCCATGGAGGCAGCCCGAGGTGTGGTGTGGTGAGAGGACATAGGGATACTCACTCCCTCCTGGTTACACCCCTGCCTGCTCCATCCCAAAGGGCACCTCTGGGTGCTTGTAGCTCAGCAGGACGTCTGTGATACACGTCGAGGGGTAGCAGGAGGTGTTGAGGTGCTGGCTGCCATCACCCAGGTTTGCGTGCTCTTGACCTTCCAAACTCTCCCCACAGTCTGTAAGGGCAAAGAGGTGACTTGGCACCTGTCACTGTGACTCAGCTCCCCGAGGAGCTGCCCACAGCCCCCTGCCCCATGGGCAGCCCAAGGGCTCACCCTCGCCGTCCCTGTCCCGCAGCTGCTGACTGGCCATCAGCGACGACTGGCTGAGCACGGCGTCTGACATCCGAGCAGAGCTCAGTGCTTTTCCTGCCATCAGACTCATCCCAGGCAAGTTATCCAACTGCACCTGTGGACATGGCAGGACATACTCAAGGGGAGCTCAGGAGAGGATCCTGCTGCTCCCCATCTGCCCATGGACACGGTGCCCAGGGAGACTCTGCAAACCTTCAGCAAGTGTTTAGAAAGACAAGAACTGCATCATGCCCAGCTTGGGTGCAGCCTGTCCCTTCAACAGGAGGATGGACTGAATGGTGCAAATCCCTCTGAACTAACAGAATCACAGCATAGCTGGGGTTGGACAGGAGATCTGGAGAGCATCCAGCATAAATCCCTGCCAGGCAGGGACACCTGGAGCAGGTGACAGAAACGCATTTGGGTGTTTTTGGGATGTCTCTAGAGAGGGAGACTCCAGGCCCTCTCTGGGCAGCTGTTCCAGTGCTTTGCCACCCTGCATGGAAAGAAGTTCTTCCTCATATTGAGGTGGAACTTGCTGTGTTCTAGTGCTCCTCATCCTGTCACTGGGTACCACTGAACCAGTGAAGTTGTCATTCTCATCTGCAACAGAAGGCAGGTGGAGCAAAGCACACATCAAGATTTGGGCAGGACAGTTCCCAGCACCCCAAACCCCACAGGGCACAGAGCACTGAGGTCTGGGCTACCATGCCCAGCTCCTTCACAGCACTGCAGGACCCACAGCTGGGCTGGATGTGTCTGCAGAGCCCTGTGTGTGCTGTTTCAGAGGAGGGACGTGGGAGGCAAAGGCACCTACGTAGGCATCATCACTGTTCTGGATGGTGTGATGTCTCTGCAGGGAGCGGGGCCGCGGGTGCTCACTGCTGGAGGGACGCACGGGGTAGCCCAGGCCGTTGTGGTCAGGCACCTGCATGGCTTGGCCGGGGGAGCTCCTGTCCATGCAGTTCCCTACGATGGACTCTTGAAAACCAGACAGGACAGAAAAAGGACAGGTTAGTACAAGGAACCTGCATCTCCTGTGCCACTGCAGAACTGAGATGTGATGCCACACACAAATGGTCCTTGCTGTCAGAGCAAGGACAGGACCCCTGGCCGCTCCAGTTGGAGTGGTACAGCACCATTGCACCCAGTTTCACTCACACAGGCTTGTCCCTCCAGCATTAATATCCCAAAAGATGCCAATGCTTGCTGCTTTCCATCAGGTCTGCAAAAGCAGCCTAAAGCTGGAGGCACTGGGGCAGGAGCACAGGAATCAGACCCTTTCCCACTTCTGCTTTCCCCTCGAGCCTGAGCTCGACCCCCAGCCTGCCCACATTGTTACACAAGAGCTGAGGGAGCCTCCAACATGGGATGCTCCAGTAGGGCCCCTTGGCAATTGTAAGCAACATAATCCTGCTGGAAGAGCTGGCCAGGATCTTCACTTTTATCAGATGACTTCTCCCTGTCCTCCTACAATCTGGCTGCGGGAGCACACCAGTGTTCTGCCTGGCAAAGTCCATCTGCACTGCAAGCTCTTGTGACTGAGGGCAAAGGCCACATTCCTATCAGGCAAAGCCTCTCGTCATTGAGTACATGATGTTTTGGATAATGTCCTGAGCCATGGAGGAGCCTGTCATCAGGGCTAAGCTTGCTGAGCACAGACCCTGCCGAGCACGAATGCCCGATGTGGCTGCGAGCGCTGGGGAGCTGCCCCGAGGTGACACAGCTGCAGGTACATCCCTCACAAAGCCAGAGCTTTGCCAGGGCTTTGGCTAGTGGGAAGGGATGTCCTGCTGTGCTGAGACACCACATGGCTCAGCTCGCTCTGCAACTGCCACAAAACTGCTCCCCAAAGATATCTCATAGAATCCTAGAACGTCCCCACTTGGACCCACAAGGATCATCCAACTCCTAGCCCTGCACAGGGCAGTCCCAAAATCTGTCCACAAATTCAGCAGAATTCAAGTAAGACCCCATCCCATGTGGTCCCCATGCCGCTCACAGGCAGGGGAGCATGGACAGCACAGGCAGCACACTTGTCCCCGTGCCCTTCCTCCATCAGGAATGTGGCATTCCTGCTGGAGCCCTGTCCCGGGGCAGTCAGAGATGCAGATGCAGCCTCCCCCTGCCTTTGCACAACCATGGGGTTACGTGCGGTTAACAGTCAGCTTTCCCAGAAAAGCGAGAAGGAAAACATGAGGTAACAGATGTTAGTGGATCAGAGCCACCCACACACTGCTTGGGATGCTGCTCCAACTGTGGGAACAGTGGTTGGGGCCAGCAGCCTGCTGCTCCAGCTCCACAAACAGCCCCATCCCCAGCCCCTGCGCTGCAGGTGATGAGGACCCTGAGCCTGGAAGAGCTAGGACCCAAAAAGCAGCTGCCTTCCAGTGCCAGCACTGCACCTCTGGGGATGCTGCTTTGGACCAAGGGACAGACAGCCTGAATTGACACCTCCAGCCCTGCAGAGGAGAGCCTTTCATCCCCACATCCTTTGTGTCACTGTGGCATGTGATGCTGGCACGACGCTGCCGCCAGCTCAGCTCCCTCCACGCTGAGCCCAGGCAGGTTTCCCACGGGCAGTGCTCCCAGCCCTGGGATGGCTATGTTGGAGCAAAACTGGAGCAGGGCCGTTCACAGGCAGCTCAGTCACATCCCAAACAGATTTGGTTGGTTCTCAAGGTCCCCGGCTGCCATCCTTGGTAGATGCTCCACAGACATCCAGAGCTTTGTGATCAGTCAGCACATGCCCTTGGAAGCACAGACACTCCTGAGCCACGGGGAAGTTACACTCTGCTCCAGGGAAAACACATCTGGGGAGCTGAGGCAGGGAGAGAAGATACCCCTCAAACTGCACCCTCGTTACACAGTCTAAGGAAAAGAGTGGGAAAAGCCAGGATGTAAGATTTGGTGCAGGTTAATAATTTGGTGCTGGGAAAGCCCAGGGATACGGGATTTGGTGTAGATCAGTAGTGGGAAAACTGAGTGATGAAGGATTCGGTGTAGGTCAGAAGCCCAGGGGTGTAGGATTTGCTGTAGGCAAAGGTTCCTGGGAAGCTCTGAGGTGACTCTGCCTGGACCTGAAGCGGTGCAGGCCTGAGTCCAAGTGGGTTATGGAGGCCATAAGGAAAAAGGTACAAGCAGTTGCATCCCAGGACATAGTTTACTACAAACAGCCCTGTCAGAAGAGCTTTACACAAGCCTATTTGTAAACATTTATTTGCTTTTACTCATTTACAAGGCCTTGCAGTCTAAAGTCCTTCTCTTTTGTGTATCCAGTCCTTGCATCAGCAGTGTGGGGGCCGAGATTTGGCTTCTGACTTCACCAAACCTCACTGTCTATCTAACAGGCTACAGTGACAAGATTGAGACTCATGATTTTGTACCAAACATCCCTCCAGAGCTTCCAACCTCCACTGATCCTGGGGCAATTCCCCCCATTCTGAGCACAGCAGGGAAGTGGAGTTCTGAGAGCAAGCACATCAGGAATTCAGAATTTAGGAGGATTTCAGCACAGCCCAGCCTTGTTCCTGCCCCCTGCCCACGCTCTGGGGGGTCAGGGCTTGGCAGCCCCACTCAGCCCTCCGAGCCAGCCTATTTCAGCCTGGTACTTTCCCAACAAACCCGTGCTGTGTCCCTGAACAAAGCTGGGCCTCCTGTACCCTGGACACTGCTCCTCTGCAATAGGGCCCTGAGTGCCAAGGGCAAGTTGGTGGCTTCAGCCCAGAACCCCGAGTCCTGCAGGGAATATTGATCTGCCTGCTCAGCCTCTCCTCAAAGCCCTCTTAGCAAGGGGCTCAGAGGGTGTTTTTCCTGCAGAGGAGCCTTTAATTACAGCTCAGGCAGGAATTCTCTGACAGCCCAGTGCTGCCAGAGCAGCCACCGACGAGTAAAGGCGCAGCTGCTTTCCAAGGAGCAGGAAAGGTCTTCAAACCCTAATGGCAAGCTGAAACTCACTCTCTCCAGAATCCACCCTTCCCAGTTCAAGCAGGGATAAAATCTTGCTGCTGCTGTGCTGCTTCCCAAAGTGCCAGAGAGGCTGCAAGACTGCTGGAGCCACAGGACCCTGACCAACACTGTTAATGTGTGTGTTTGTGGGAGCTTTATCAGTGCCTGGACTTGAGGGTCTGTGCTTAAGAGCAGGAATAAATGGCTACACTGCTACAGCTACAGCTGAGCTGTTCCTATCCCGTGTTTACTGGGGCTGGGGAACATCATCACCAAGAATAAACCTGTGGCTGACCATGCAGCATCCCAGAAAAGATGGCAGTAAGCTGGGCCCTGGTCTTTACCTGCCTGGAGAAGTAGGTCAAATTCCCAAGGGAAGTAGCCCATCAGGCTCCTTCCTTATTCAACCCTGTTTATTACAGAGGCTGTGCCTGCAATTTACTTCAGGCCACAAAAGCCAGAAAGAATCTTGGAAATTCTGTGCTATGCAAAATATGTCAGGAATCCCTTGGTGTACCGGGTGGGACAGTGTCCTGGGTAGGAAGGTGAGTGGCTGTGGCACGGATGGACACCTGGCCTGCATGGGCAGCAGGGAGCCTTACCTCTGCTGGGCACCTTATTCCTGAATCCAGGCGTGGGCTGATGCCTGTACTGGTGCGTTCCCAGCTCCTGCGCGGGATTAGCAGTTCCTAGCAAAGATTCGGGGTCCCCGTGCCCTCCTGCGTTTACAAGCAGAGGGGTCTCGTGGCAACCTTTGGTCAATGTGTTTGAACTCTTACTGTCAGGAAAGCTGTCCCTGTTTCCCTCGCAGGCGCAGTCCTCCTCCATGCTCTCTGAGTGGAACAGGGCTGGCTGGTGTCCGTATCCCTGCGGCGGTGGCACTGAGGCAGGGACCTGCTGGATACATTCTTGCGCCCTGATTTTTAAGAGATGTTGGGGGCTGTTCTGGGGGTGGTATGTGTCAGCACTCTGGTAAGGCAAAGACAATGACTGGCGCTCTGAGAGGTTCTGTCCCATGCTGGTGCCCATATTCCCAGCATCCCCTTGACTCATATGCCTGAACAACTCTTGGAATTCTTGCTGCTGCTGCTGCTGCTGCTGCCGCCGTTTGATGAGCTGTGCAAATTCTGCCTGGGGCAGCCGCATGTCCGTGTGCCCCGTGAGCGAGTGCCGGGGGGAAAGCAGTCCCTGGAGGATGTGCGGTACCTGCTGGTGTCGGCTGTAGTCGGGAGGAGTCGGAGACAACAGTGCCTGCTGTAGTGCCGATGCTGTGTAGTGCTGCTGCTGCTGATGTGCATTCGGAGGGAAACTGGGGTACTGGTCGAGCTGTGGGACCTTCAGAGCTTGCTGGGCTGCAGGGAACCCCACCCCTCCCGGCGGGCTGTAGTTGCTGGGGGAAACGCGGGGCTGCTCCGGGAACAGGTGGGGGTGTAAGTGCACCTGGTCGTAGTTGGTGGGGGGATACCTGTTCACGTTTGAGGACAAGAAAAAGGACAAGTGACCACACTGCTCAGCGAGAGCCAGAGCTGCTCCTGCACGGGAGGGGCTTCCCCAGGCAGGTGGGACAGCAGCCCTGGCCTGGCTCACCAACTCCTTCCCAGGGACAGGGAGGGAGCGAGCACAGCACTGACTGGCAAGGACACCACGTCTCCTGCTGAGACTCCCACTCCCTCCTGCCCACAGCGCTGCCCCGAGCCGGGAGAGGCAGAGAGGGAGGGGCTCTCACCTGTGCGACTCGGCGCTGTCGGCGCTGAGCTGCTTGGACAGCTGCCGGTGCCCGTAGCTGAGGGAGGCCATCAGGTTGGCGCGGTGTTGCATCTGGATCTGGCTGGCGCTGGGGCTCAGGGACATCCCCCGTGTGTGGGACGCCAGGCCCTGCCCGCCCACCGAGGCTCCGGGCAGGAGGCTGCTGCCGACCATGTCCCCGGGCTCCTGCACTTGGATGGTGACCTGCTGGGGCTGCGACTGCTGCTGCTGCAGGGCCAGGCACGTCAGCCCCATGGTGGGGGGAGGGGAACAGTTACCCGACTGCGGGAAGATTGTGTTGTGGGATGGCATCCCTTGGAACTGGGACTGGGAGGCAGCACCTACAAGGAACAAAGAGCCTCAGCACCCCTGCCAGCTCACGGCGAGGCTTGGGAGCGAGATCGGCTCCATTCCCCAAAGTGCTGGACAGGGCTTGGATTAGCCTGGTCTAGTGAAAGGTATCCCTGCCTGTAGCAGGGGGCTGGAAAGGGATAATCTTTAAGGTCCCTTCCAACCCAAACCAGACTATGATGCTATGATTCATTCCATGACTCTGGGCCAGGCTGGGAGCCCAGTACGTGTTTGTATGGGTGCTCTGTCATGCTGTGCCAGCGTGCAAAGGTCACAGCCAGAGCCCCTTGCACCAAAACAGAAACTCTGCAGAGCTGACAGTGATTTGCATAAACCTGAGCATATCAGCCCTTCCTCCCCACCCCGGGAGTGATAAGTAAGGATCTTGTGACAAGGAACCTGACAGCACATTCCAGCTGGCAGCTTCTTGCGAGCTCTCGGTAACACCAGCCCTTGCTGCCAGATGGAGAATCTTTTACATCATCAGCAAACTGTGCAGGGCCTGGGCTGGTGGGGAAAGGAGCCCTGGCAAACCCCACTCTGCTTCCTCAGGGTTTGATGGGATCACATGGCCCCTGCCCAGCACCCAGAACTGCTTACCATGGGGCTGGAGCACGCTGCTGCTCACAGGGGGTGGGCTGCTGTTGGGTTGCCTGAAGAGATGATTGTTGGGGTGGTTCGGGGGTGGGCTGGATGGCTGGATCCGTAACCTATGCAGGGAAACAAGCACCTTCTCACCATGCCTGATCCTTGTCAAGATGCTGTCTCAACTGTGAGAACTGATGCTAAACGCTGCAGGTCTTGTTCAAAATAAGCACCATAAAGCCCTTGCTTTATGGGATCCCAAGGTCTCTGCAGCTTGGCTTCTCTTTTGAGAGCCACCTCACTCGTCCAAGTCATGCAGGGAGTGAGCATGACCTGGTGGCTACCACAGAAACCTGGGGACAAGGACACTGCAGGCTCACCTCCTGACTCACTGCACCTGATGAGACACCCTGCTCTCATTTCCCGTAACTCAGCCTGCCTCACCTACAAGTCAGGGTGCTGAGGGCAAGGAGGCTGAGCTCACCAAGGGCCTGAAAAAGTGTGAAATACCCAAGGAAGCATGAGAGAGCCTGGCTGCTGAAGTGGCAGCTTCAAGCCACTCAAAAGGCAGGACTGTCAATCCTCTACTCAAAGCAGGTCTGTGCCTTTGAATCAGATTTCTCTGATTCTGAAGTCCTTCAGACAGAATCCAGCTTGAAGGACCAGGCACATTCACCTGGGAACTGGCTGTGTCATTCTGACTCCATAAACCTCCAACTCAGCCTGGCCTCTCCTGAGTGTGTCAGCTCATTCCTGGGCTTCAGGAAGAGGAAAACAGAGCTGTCCTAAAGCCATTTCTTTACCTCTGGAGCTGGTGAGTGAGCAGAGCTGGCTGGTTTTCACATGGAGCTTGCAAGGGTGGAGATGGCTGGGGAGGCCGGATACAGTCCTGAACCAAGCACCACAAGAAAACAAGAAGTGTTTGCAGTCAATGTCTCAGTCAGTAAATTTAGAAACACAGCTGGGTGAAGCAGGACATATCCAGATTCACTGAGTGTCAGTGCCTGACTGCAGCCCTGGCTGCCACAGCTACTACAGCAGCTGTGCAAACATCTCTGCTGAAACCCTTCAGCCTTCCCACTACAGCAAACTCCCCTCCCTCAATCCCCCCGGGACCTGCTCATGAGTTGCGTCTGCAGCAACACAGGAAAACAGAGCTAAGCCTTCAGCAGCTCTGGCTTGGGCTGCACTACCTGAATCTGCTGATGAAGAATCTGATGGTGCTGCTCCTGCTGGTACAACATGTGCTGCTGCTGCGTCTTCTCCAGCGTCCTCTCGTCCATGTGCCCACCGTACATCTTCTGGAGCTGCTCACACTCCTGTAAAGAATCCAGCATGTCCCATAAACGACCTTCTGGTGCACAGCACCCTGCTGTGTGTGGAATGCCATGCTCTGCAGCCCACCCCTCTGAGATAAAGCCGGCAAAAAAAGCCTAATCCCTTCCCTCTGACAGAATCAGGTACGCAGTGACATGGCAAAAAGCCAGGAAAGCAACGGCTGCAAGTGACACGGAGCTGGCACCGCTGTGTTCCCCTAATGCAGGCAGCAACCTCTGGAAACGACACATCAAGGTGAGAAGAGCATCTCATTTGTGCTGTGCTGCACGGGGAAAGGCCTGTCCTGGGGCCAAATCCTGCTCCAGCCATTGGCAAGCTGTGCCTGGGTGCGCAGGGAGTATTCCACAATACACTCCAAACTCTGGTGGTAGGAGCTGCCCTTTCCCGGGACACCCTGGAACAGCCCCAAAACTGCTGCCAGAGGAAATGTGGGAGAGCAGGAGCTGCAGTCTGACAGGGCTGGTGGGCCCTGCAGGGACAGGGAGGACACTCATGGGTGGGCACAGCATGATGGTTCTCCCCAGAAAAGAGGGGGCAGGAATCCCCCCCAGGTGCCCAACTGCAGGTGAACAGCTCATACATCTAGAGGGCACTCAGGGTTTGCTGCAGCCACAGGGCAGGAACAAACCCTCAGCTGCAAGGTCCCCATGGTGTCCCTCAGCCTTTCACGTAAAGATTCCTCTTTTCCGTCCTGAAGCAGCAAGACCGAGGCAGTAAGAATTCCTTGTGGAGGCTGTTCTGAGGATCCCCAGCCCTCCCTCACCTGCTGAAGCTGTTTGATGCTGCTGTTATTGCCCATCTTCTCCAGGTGAGCTTTGAAAGCCTGGATGCTGGCAGCCCCGTCAGAGAAGCGCCGGACTGGGGAGAAGCGCTCGGTGGGGAGGTGCAGAGTGTTGGAGTCCTTGTAAATAGAACTGAACACAAGGGGAAGGAAGAGGGTCAGTGACACCAGCCAGAACACAAACTCCAGTACAGACACTCCATTTCCACCAGCCTCCCAGCTGCCTGGATGCTCCACACTGGGCAATCAGAATGGGCACATCTGAACCAAGCTGTGCCCAAGGCACCACAAGCACTTCCTCTTCACAATGAAGTTTCTTTACCATCAGAGGGAGCCAGATTTTTTTCAGGAACTGTTCTCTCCCAAACCTGGAGCTCCCCATTATCACTGAGCTGCCATTAGGTGCCACCTGTGTTATCAGGAGCAGAGATAACCTGGCATACACTCATCACAATGTGCCTCACAACAAACAGCCAGGGCTCTCTGCATGTCCTCATGGCTTCCGGGCAAGTGCTCTCTGTGGAATCTGATTTCTGGGCAATCATAAAATCACAGAACGGTTTGGGCTGGAAGGGACACCTTCCACGATCCCAGGTTGCTCTAAGCCCTGTCCAACCTTGGACACTTCCAGGGACGGGGCAGCCACAGCTTCTCTGGGCAACCTGCGCCAGGGCCTCACCACCCTCACAGGGAGGATTTTCTCCTGTAAGTAAAGCATCTCTTTTGTAAAGATTCTGCAAATGCCATCTCCAGAACCCAGCAAGCAACACTTAATGCACAGGCTCCAGCTGTAGCCTTTGTCTGTGAGAAGGTCATGGAGACGTGGCCTTTACAGCACCTCTGACACTAAACCCAGCAGGAGTCCACCTGGCTGCAGCTGGAGTGGTCCTGAGCTCCAGAGGTCACTCTGAGGGCCAGTTCCAGGCTCCCCTTGTCACAAGGTGACTGATGCTGGATCACTTCCAGCAGGCTGGGTTCCGTTTTGTCACTTTCTCTGCCTTAGGAGGACATAGTTCAGTTTCCTCCAAGGAAAGAGCTGTGCTCCTGCCTTTTGAAGCCATCCCATCCATTATCCTGATCCATTTGTTCTGTTGCATTGATGGAAAGCAGAAGCTACAGATAAAATCATGCTGAGTTTTTGAAACCTGTGTGGGCAAGGCAGAACAGCTGCACTTCCCTGTACAGCCGTACTTCAATTCTGCTTCCAGATATTTAATGTGACAAAACCAGGGGCTACATATGAAGATACATAAGATGGCTTGAAATAGGTTAAGGGCTAAAATAAAACCCACCTGCCATTCAATAATGTACTTTATTTACACAATGACTGCTAATTTCTGTGCCAGGTATGTAATGAATTCACTGTGGAACACTCTGTTTAGACCATAGTCAGATGAAATTTCCATGATTTCACAGGAAAAAAACCACAGAACAGGCTCACAGCACGTTACAACACCAAGAGTGGAATGAGCAGATACCACCCTGCTCATGATGCAACAGCTTCAGGACTCCAGAGCCAAGAGACAGAGGTGACACCAACCTTATTTACAGGGTAAGTGTATTTAAAGTCTTGCAAAAATTCCGTTCCTGCTGTGTGTGAGGGACTTAGCTTACCTTTAGGATTTGCAGCAATCCTGAAAGCAGAACACAGCACATTCTGCTTGTTTTGCAAGCTGCACTCCTCTCTTCCTATCAAGCTATGAGCCTAGAAATGTTTCCCCTCCTGCTCTTCCCATCCCCCAGGCATTTCTGAGGGAGTAACTTGAGGGCAGAGAGGTGCTTATCTCGGTTTTCCGGAGCTCCAGCGTGGCACTAGCACTGTCTCAGTCTGCTCAGAGTTCACCTGTCCCTGCTGATTACATCGGTGCTCAGCTCAGCAGGTCTCTGGCTACAATAAAAAGGGTTTTGTCAAGCCTGCCAGTGTGAGCTGCCTGAGGGGCTGAACACCAGCACCAGCCTGGCCTGGCAGCCACTGCTTTCCCAAGAGGCAGCAAACTCCAGTGTGCAGATGGTTCACTCCTAGCACTGAGGGGTCAGAGCACTTTAAAGCATTTTTAAGAGTGTGGGTGTTTTTTTTTTTGGTTTTTTTTTTTTTTTTTTTTTTTTTTTTTTTTTTTTTTTTTTTTTTTTTTTTTTTTTTTTGTTTTTTTGTTTTTTTGTTTTTTTAATTAAGAGGAATTTAAGCTCCCTCTGTGGCATTATCATCTCCGGTTGGCTGCTGTAACAAGAACTCTGTCACATTAACACCTCTTCATCAGGACTGTCCCTCCCACACATCCTGAGTGTGTTTAGATCCAATCAAAGGTTCCCTCTTCCCCAGACTTCGTGATTGTTTTTTTCCTTCCCCGCCCGGCTTCCTTTTCTCACATCATTCCCATCAGGGGTCCAGGTGAGAAATGAGATTACTCTTGATGAGCTTTGCAAAGAGACTTTGCAGTCAGAACACACAACTCTGGTGCAGAACAGTGAGAGTTTTAAGCTCTGCTGTGGATCACTCTTGGTGCAATCTTTTGTCTGCATCTGCCTCCAAAGATTTCTGTAGCAATCTGCTACCTTGATGCCTACCATTACACAGGGAAAAGCTTTCCTCTAAGAAAAACCAGCTTATTCCCAATATTTCTGTGATGGCAGCCATTCCAGCAAATCATCTCCAGCCACAAAAGTGGGGCTGGAGGGAAGATCCAGCTGATTCCTGCTGGTCCCTGCAGGCAGGGGGTCAGACACCCTCTGCTCTGTGGGTCTGCTCCTTGATCCCTGTTCCTCCTCCTCCTCACCCCTCCCTGCCAGCGGGATGTCCTCAGTGCTCCATTCCAGGGCACCTGGGCAGGATTCCTGGCGCAAGCTGCCCGGCCGGCCGGTGCCGTTACTCACCGGTGCTGGTCGGGTCCCAGGTGTGGAGCCCAAGCCCGGGGTCGGAAGGACTGCTGTCCTAGCTGCCTCTGCAAGTCTGGAGGGATTTCAGCTGTAGGGTTGGTCATGGCCAGAGTGTGCCTTTTTGACCTATTTGCCAAGTATCTGCAACAAGCAGGAGCACATTTTATAACAGACTGATGGAAGTACTCCGAAAACAGGGAGTGTTAGATAACCCAGAGAAAATGGGAAGGAAGAAGCTTGTGTAGTGCTCAGAACGCACCACGGACATGCTGCCCATGCCTGTCACAGCACAGCACTGCCTCACCAGTGCTTTGGGGACAAGTGTAGTTTCAGCTGCTGGTGCTCCAGTGCCAGCTTGGAAGGAAAGAGGAGCCGTTTGCTCTTCCCAGCAGGAAAGCCACGTTTCATCTCAAGGGGAATGCTGGTATGTCCCTTTGGGAAACACCCACCTGCCCTCAGCGTGGATTCACTGCACTAGAGCAGCTCTGCCCCTCTGTGCCAGCCCGGGGAGCCAGGGCAGAGATAACCCAGCGGGAGCCAGGCACAGGGCAGAGCTGCTGCTCCTGCCAGGGGAGCCCTCGCTCCTCACACCGACCCTGGGACACCCCGGGTCCGTTGTCCCAGCAGGGGAAGGGTGCCCGAGGAGTACAAGGAAGGGCTGGGCTGAGGCAGGGCTGTGCCAACCCGGTGCAAGTGCGCCATCTAGTCCTTGCTCCGCTCCGAGAAAGTCGGGAATGGCCCGGGAAGTGCAAGGAACGGGAACCCGAGCAGCAAGAGGGTCCCTCCCTCTGGGGCCACCAGCACCAAGGCTGGGCTTGCCTCTCACACCAGAGCTGAGGCAACAGCTTAAACAAAAGCTCGCTCTGCACTGGAAAAGAGCTGCAGGTCTTCTACAAACCCCCCAAAGACTGGGGAGAGGGAACTCAGAGCCTGTGCTCCAGCAAGGACGTGGGGAAGGGCCAGACAGTGCTGAGAGCTGCTGCCTGCCTGCTGTTCCTGGCACAGCCGAGCTCAGGGCAGTGTGGGGGCAGAGAGGGGCTGAAGCCCCCGCCCAGGGCTGGCACTGCCCCAGGCTGTGCCTGCTCAAGGCCGCTGGGATGAATGCCCGTGTGAGAACTCGACCCTTTGTGCTCTGTGAAGCAGCAGCGAGGCAGCTCTGGTAACCAGGCCGAGCACCACTCGGCCACTGACACCTGCACATCCTCACCTTTGCTCTTTTCCCCTGCAGCTGCCCCCGGGAAGCAGAAAGAGCAGCAAGCAATACAGACTTGCCCAAACCCAGCCTCTCTTTGCTGCTGAAGCCACTTAAGCAGAAGAAGCAGGTTAACAGTGCCGTGGTGCCCCGCCAAAGCCCGTGCCATTAGCTGTTTAAGAATCATTTGATGCAGACAGGGAAAGGTTCCCAAAGAGCTTTACTGTTGTGGTTTGCTAAGATCATTTTATTTCAGCCCTCCAGGGAACAATCCAATCACGAGCTCTAACAGCATTTCGGGTGGAGGAAAGTTTCCCAAAGCTCAAAGGAGATGTGACTGCTCCCTGGAACAGAGAGAAGACTGTGCTCTGCTTTCAAGGTCAGATTAAGGAGGGCAAAAGCTGCTCACTGGTGGCTGCAAACAGAGTATTTGGGGCAGTGTTCTGAGAAGCTAAATATTTGCATCTGTCCTTGATGTTAATGCTATTTACCCTTCTCCTCTGATGACTACTGACATGTTGCAACACAAGGGGTGGAGAACAAGTTAACACACAACCTGGATGGTGCTTTTTCAAGGCCATCTGGTGGAAGAAGAACATGTGCTGTGAAAGAACTAACGGCAGCACTGTCGAGAGCAGTGAAGTGACCTCTGAGTCCAAGGAGACTTGGTTTTCAGTGGGATCTGAACATTTCAGTACCTTGGAAAATACTGCACAAGGGTTTCAAAATGTTTCCAGCTGAGCTAATGCTTTAAAGGCTCAACTGAAACCTTCAGGTTTAGAGTAGTGAGAAATCTGCCCAGGTAAGACGTCCAGGCATCCCCTTGCCAAGAATGAGATACATTGTGTTTGCACAGCCAGAAAGACCACCTGCTGTTTGAGGTGCTGTCAGAGGACATCACTGGCCCTATATTAAAACTGTTAATGGCTGTTGAAGCTATTATTGAGGTTACAAGTATACTTTCTAGGCTGAGGTAGGCAAAAGGAGTCTCAGTGCACAGTCTGTCACTGCTCACACCCACTGTTCCTTGGGAGCACTGAGAGGAGCACAGCTGGCCAAGGCTCTGGAGCATGATCTGCACCCACCCCGGCCTGCAACAACTGCCCGTCTGAACCCTGTGAGCCTCTGGGGAGCCACTCCCTTACCCAGGTGATGACCTGTACAAAAGTGGGATCCAGAAAGCTCTTCCAGTTTGAGGTAAGAAGCAGGAGCACCCACCACGTGTAGTGCCCAGCTGGTTAGCAGAGAAGAAACTATGCAAAAGCTCCTAAGAAAATGTTAGCAAGGCCGTAGTTAGTGTGCTCATGGACTGAGAAAGTACAAGCACATTCTACCCACTTCCTACAATGTGTTTAGAGCAGACACAGAGAACAGAAGTTCCCAGCCTGGGAACTAATAATGTTTTCCTTATTGGAGCAGACTATTTTAAGGCCCGATGCTAAAATAAGCAGCTAGAGGTACCCGTAACTCCAGCAAGCTCATTTTGTTTGAGGCATCAGAGTTGGATGTTTACTGCATGTCTTGACACAAAAGCTGCTGCACTGGCACCCAAGGCCACAGAGGACATCCTCCCACCTCCAGCACCCAGCAGGGAGGGAAATCCCTCAGCACTCACTTGGCAGGTTAGTGTGGATTGCATGCTGGTGCACACTAAGCAAAGGAATTTAGCAGTTCCAAGAGTTCCTGGAGAACCTACTGCTCAATCAGCTACCCATTTCAGGGGAATCCAGCTTTGCAAGCACCCAGTAGTGCCAGAGAGTAACTGCCTACAGCAATCAACACCCACAGGAACAGAAGTGTTGAGCCTTTGCTGTAAAACCAACAGTGGTGCCCTGATGAGGTGGCTGTGTTTCAGCTCTGGAACAGCCCAAAGTGAACCTCATGGAGGTAGGAAGGGCAAACGTTAACAGAGTGGGAGTTACCTCTGCACAGCTTCCTGATCTGGCTCCCCATCAGAGCTCTCCTCATCCACAGGGGTGACAGCTGGGACAGCCTGCAGAGAGAGAGAAGGCACAGCTCAGGAGGCCACCCAGCACAGTGCCCTTCCCACAGGGGACACCTGATCTTCCCAAACAAGCTTCCACAGGGGTGTGTGTTGGCTCCTCTGCAGCACCAAGGAAACCTGGCCAAAAACCCCTTCCAACATTCCTCCCCCAGTCCAACTGCCTGGGCAGGGCTGCTGCTACTTGGAGAATTCATTGATTCAGATGCACCCAGGGAGTAAGAACACGCCTGAATGCCTGAGATGGACACTTAAGTTTTTCCCATGGTATCAGCAAAGGACAAAAGCAACCATTAAAAAGTGCACAATTCCAGAGAGGAATACACAAGCCCACCTGCACCTTCCAGGAGAGTGCAGCAAATCCCACAAGGGCGAGCAGGGGAAGCTTTGGCAGCGAGCGGGCGCCTCCCCGCAGCGTTGGGCCTGCTGTGACCTGGGCACAGCCACCTCTGCCTGCGGGAGGGGATATTTTTAAGCACTCTGCCTCCCCTGTGCTACTCACTGGCGTCATGGTGACGAGTGGCGAGGGGCCCCGGGGCCGCTTGAGCAGCTGCTGCGCGTGCAGCTGGATGTTGGCCCCACCGTCCGACGCCCGCCGGCCCAGTGGGCCCATCCCGTTCAGCAGCTGCAGGGTGGGGGGCTGCAGCAGGGACTGCTCCTGCAACACACACACACAGAGCACCATTACCCACCCCAGCCACAGCCAGGGGACACGCACCAGGAGAAGACAAGTCCTCTGGGCTTCAGCATCTTGGATAATGTGAGGCAGGGAGAGGCAGCATCAGTGGGTGAGCAGAGTTTAACTCTGCAGCTCCCTGCACGCTGCTTTAGCTGCCAGGCAGGCTGCAACCTGCAGCTCAAAGCCAGGCAGCACAGTCTTATTTCTTCCCAGTCCATTTATGAATTTCATATTGCACTGCTCTTTCATTCTTCAGCTTCTTCACGGAATCACAAAATGTTTTGGGTTGGAAAGAACCTTAAAGGTCATCTCATTCCAACCCCCTGCCATGGGCAGGGACACCTTCCACTATCCCAGGTTGCTCAGAGCTCCATCCAGCCTGGCCTTGGACACTTCCAAGGAAGGGGTATCTGCAGCTTTTCTGGGCAACCTGTTCCAGTGCTTCACCACTCTCACAGTAAAGAATATTTTCGTAATATTTGAGCTAAACCCACTTTAGAGAACCAATTGGAATCATATATAAAGAGAGTAATTCTTGAGGCTTATGCAGTCCAAGGAGTGACAAATAGAGGGAGCAAGTGTGAGCACAAACACCCTTCCCACCTGGCAGGGCACAGAGCACAGCAGGGATCATGGGCAGTACCTTGTACTCCAGCTGCCCCGTGGGCTGCAGGTTCTGCCTGGGCAGCACATTGTGCATGAAGTTTACATTCGGGGTCACCTGCAGGAACGGAGCCTGAGGAGTGACACGGGGGAAGCCAGGCAGGAGCTTCTGCAGGTCTTCCATGACTTCCGTCCTGTACAATCACATTTGGAGAGGTGAATTAGCCATGATGTGAGGAAACCCCTCACAGACACAGTACACCCAGCTTCCCTTGATAAAAAGCTTCTTACTGCTCTGGAAAATGGTCACACAGAGCAGCCAAACCACTCATTGGTTTTATTTGTTCCTTCCTTCTCCTCCATGTTGAGATTTGCCAGAATTAGCACTTGGCATTAACCTCAATGGCTTTTATCACAAAAACTTCACCCTGCACATGACAGCAGTGCAGCCTGGGTGAGACACTTGCCTTGACCAAAAGCACAGCTCACTCAGAGCTGATCAGAAAGAGCAGAAGGAAAGTGCCTCATCCCCATCTAAAACACTGAGCAAGCTGTGCAGTGGGACTGGGACCTTTAAAGGAACACCCAGAAGGACCAAAGCCACATGCTTGGAGTCAATGTCCAGGTCAGAGTGCAGTACTCACCGTGGGTCTGCTACTCCCACTGTGTGCCTCCTCATGGAGAGGTAGCGGACCAGAGCCTCGGGTGATGGTTCCTCCCCTTCATCACTGTCCAGGTTCATTGTTCCATCAGTCTGGGCAGGACAAACATTAGAGATGTTGAAATGCAACATGAGGATCAAAGTAGAGGCTTCAATGTGAGCCAGAAAAGGAGCTTGGAGGGGTCATGGGGATGTGCCTCACCTCCACAATTTGGTTCTCAGGGTTGATGAGCTGGACTTGGGGCACGTTGATGTTCATGGTGTTGCCAGTCTGTTCTGTCTGCTGAGTGGAGAGATCAGGATCAGAAGACACAAACACAGCACTGCTTTACAAACACTGCTGGATTAACACCAGCCCTAAGCACCTGCAGCAAAGAGGTGACCCTGGAGCCAGTGAAGAGCTGTTTATTCTCAAGAGGTTGCCTCTACCCCCCTTCCTTCTGGAAGGCAGATCAGCCAATGCACAAACTGTTCCTAACCTCAGGATTAGGGCACCCTAAGCACACACCAAATTCTCAGGGGAGGAACGTTCTGACACTTCAGCCAGGGTGTGGACACCCATGAGCACATGTGAGTTTAGCAGGTGAAGGACTGGCTGGCCTTGCAGGGCTGGAAGAACACTGAAAAGGGGATGCACCTGAATGTTGGCCGAGGTGGGGAAGGTGATGGTGCGTGGGATGCTGGGTGAGGGTGCAATGCGCAGGTTCTTGTGTCTCTTGAGACGGTCGCAGAGCAGGCTGTAGATCGCGCTGTAGTGATCATATGCGTCGGCTTGCAGCGACTGGAAGGCAAAGCAAGAGCGGTCACTCCTTCTTGTGCAGTGATGAAATACATTTTATACTGTGCTGGGGCTGCTCAGCTGCCACTGAGCACAGCCACTGATAAGCAAGAGAAGCAGGCAGGACATGCCAGGCCTCACCTGCACCGTGCGCTCCTTGTCCAGTCCCATGTCCGCCATGGCCAGCAGCACGTCCTCGTTCAGCGGCTCCAGCTGCCTCTCAGTCTTCAGGTGCTGACACTCTGCTATCAGCTGTGAGGGCACAGGCACACGGGCACAGTCAGAGCTGACATTCCCAAAGGCACACTGATGAGTCACAGCGCTCCCAAGAGCGCCCAAGCACTGGGCTCTGGCTGCAGCTGGCATGAGGTCTGATGGCAACCAATCCGAAATCCACTGCCCCAAGCTCCCAATGCCACAGGGGAAGATACAAAAACATACATAGATAAGGAGTGATGTGGAAAGCAAGGCCAGGAGACACAGAAAACGGAAATGCCACGCCTGGGAATGAGGGTTCCCAAAGACCAGAACCAATACTGCAGCACCACGTGTCCAGAGCCTGTTTGAGTCACTGAGCAGATGCTGCTTGCTGCTGCTCACCCTGTCAAACTCTGCATCAGCCTCCCCCAGCTTCATCCACTTGTGTTTGCAGATCTGCTCCATGGAGAGCCTCTTGCTTGGGTCCAGCACCAGCATGTGGCGGATCAGGTGTTCACACTCTGCCAGGGAAGAGAGGCTGGGTCACCCGTGGGGAGGGACATGGCTGCTGCAGCATTCCCATTCCAAGTTCCCCTCTGTGAAGTCACCTCACAAAAATACTGCTTCTCTTCTGCCCTTCACACCTGCTGGGTCCTCAACATGCCACACTGCTGTGGATATTGATTCCCCTGCGCTACGAAGGAGCAAAGCCACCCTGGCTATACAGAGCCCTGTCACCCTGTCCCTCCCCATCTTGATGTGAGTGGCTTTTGGAGGTTGAGAGCAAAGCAGCCTTAGAATGCTCTCTACTCAACAGCTCACTGTGAGTGATTTCTCCATCATATTACACCTGTGTTGTCACCAAGAGGAACTACTGAGGCTCTCCTCTTTAGGCTGGGATCTAAGTTTGCTTTGAAAGCTCCACAAATTTTCTGCACGGAGAGAATCACTTCCCCAAGTAAGACAGCAAGCAAAGCAGCTTTTAGCTGGGAAACTCCACACAAAATTATTCCTTAACCTGACAGCAGGAAACCAAGTACAAGTACCTACACATCTCTTTGTTAAGCTGATTTTATATGAAAATTAATCACACTTTTCACACCCAAGATTTATTACTAAAGTGTTTTTACATCAGCAGGACATAAACATTCATCTCTGGCGGGGCTGTTGCTGGAAATTCACACCCCACAATGCTGTAAAAAGCCAAAACTGAAAGAGGTGTAGTGAAAACCCAGGTGGCTTCCCCCTTACCTGTGGACATGAAGAAGGGGATGCGGAACTTCCCGCTGAGCACCCGCGCACGTAGGTTCTGCAGGGTGCTGCCGTCGAAGGGCAGGGCCCCACACACCAGCACGTACAGCACCACGCCGAGGCTCTGCGCACAGAACAAACCCAGTCAGCAACGCCAAACGGAATGAAAATCCATCTCTGGGCAATGCATGCTTCCGGCACCTCCCCCCGACAGGCAAAACACAGGACGTAGTAGCCAGAATGCAGTTTTGGAAGGGTTTCCTTGGAAAACACTTTTTGCTGTGTCAGGGCTTTTCTCCAAGACATGTACTGAGCACTCAGGAAGCAAAGCCAAACAAACAGAGCAAAACTCAGATCAAAGCCAGAGAGAAAGAGGCTCATCACATACCCAAATATCAACCTTTGGCCCATCGTACTCCTTGCCTTCAAAGAGCTCTGGAGCAGCATAGGGAGGACTCCCACACCAGGTTTTAAGGAGCTGGCCAGGGGTGAAGATGTTGCTGAACCCAAAATCTGAAAGAACAAAGAGAACTGATGACATGAATGTGATCCACTCCAACTGTCCTGAACAAATGGTATTTCAGTAACTTGCTGAGTATGTACAATCCTGTAATGGGTAACTGGTACACAGACACTGGAAATGGAATCACTGAGGTTAGAAACGACCTCCAGGGTCATCAAGTCCAGCCTGTGCCTGATGTCTGCCTTGTCACCAGCCCAGACCACTCCAGTCTTTCCTTGGACACCTCCAGGGGTGATGACTCCAAACCTCCCTAGTGCCCTGAGCTCTGGGCAGTGCCAGCAAGGACAGAGTGCAAAGGGAAAAAGAATGGGAATTCTGATTTTTCCAGAAAGCACTACAGGGGCTGCAAACTTTGGTTATGGTGGGCAGCTCTACGAACAGAGTCAAATCCCTCACTAAGAGCAAATAATAAATCCTGAAAGAGAAAGGTCTTCACCTCACAGGCAGCCAACCATCAGCTTATGTGGGCACTAATGGCATTCTCTGTTAATTAACCTGCCTCCCCCTGGCTCACAGCTGAGACCTACACTGCAAAGGGCAAGGAAGCCAGTCTGTATCCAAGTGAAGGGAACTGGTTCTTGTAAAGAGAAAGAATCTTCACTACTAAATTTCCTTCCTTTTTTTCCCCCTCAATTGAATTTAAGCAATCACAGTCTCAGAGAGCAGTTCTGAGGTGTCCACATGTTTTTTCTAATACATTCAAGATTACCAGTTAATTACCAGTTCCACACTGAATTCCAAGTGAGGATCACCAGTGATGACGAACAGCTCTGTGCCAGAGGCAGGCAAATCCCACCAGCACTACC
The DNA here is from genome assembly GCA_013397095.1 of Sterrhoptilus dennistouni. NCBI lineage: Eukaryota > Metazoa > Chordata > Aves > Passeriformes > Zosteropidae > Sterrhoptilus > Sterrhoptilus dennistouni. The sequence continues at coordinate 849,804 of VWZU01010241.1, forward strand.
CAGAATGCAGTGACTGGTGATGAGTCCGTGCTCCCTCTTGCTGCTCTCCTTACAGGATTTTCCATGACCTAATTTCAGGTGACTCCTCTCCTCCTTTGCACAGCACCTGCAGAACCTAGCAGAACACCTGGTACTGCTCCTGCCAGCTCAGCTCCAGGGGGGCACAGCCGAATTCCTTCTCCCTGTCCCTTGGCAGGGAGAAAATTCTCACTGGGGAGATGATTTATGCATGTGGAGAATACCTAACACAGTCTGTTCCTGTGGAAACACCTGGAGTACACGCCAGGCTGCTCCAACCCCACCTCAAAACAGAGCAGAGATGGTAAGTGTTCTTCAAAAGGCACTGTGATATCAAAACAAGGCACTTACACATCCGTTGGGTTTTTACTGTTGGCAGTGAAGCCATCTAAACCTCCAGTCAGCCTTTGGAGGACAATTCCAGGGAAATAGCAAACAGCTGCACAATTGTCTTTTCCACCTCTGCAAGCTTTTGAGCTGCTGTCTCACGTTCAAAGCAGGCTATGTAACAAGTGCCTGAGTTACGGCCACCGGAGCCGGCAATAAATGCTGCAGCACTGGATGTATTTCCCAACACAGAATTTGTATCAGGTTTAGACATAAACTCCTTATGACTTTGGAATTATGGCACTTCCCATATATCGAGCAAGTTATCCTGGTTTAGTTACTTTTATTTGTCCTTGTAAGTACACAAGTGGGCTTTGAGCACCTGGGGAACCAGCTGTCTTTTCCAAGGAGTGCAGAGCCAGGAGCAGCTCCGGCCCTGCACAGGTGAGAGGCCCGAGGTGCTCCTCACTCTGCTGCACAGGTCACAGCGAGTATCAGCAGCAGGGGCAGGGCTGTGCCATTCCAGGTCCATGCCATTCCAGGGCTGTGCCATGCCAGCTGGCAGCATCACGGCCTTGGAACAGACATGCAACAGCTGCCTCCTGCACCCTCCTCTGTTTCCTGCAGATTGGCTGGCTAGGAAACTTCACCCCTTCCCCATGGTGTTGAAATTTGTCCAGAGATTCACAGCTCTTTTGGACAGGGAGAGGAGGTGGGGAGAAGGGAAAATGCAGAGTCTGTCCTTAGGGAACGGGGCCAGTGGTCCCAGAGCTCTGCACTCGCCCTGGACCTCAGGGTGAAACCTCTCCCTGTGAGGAGATGCTGCCCTGCCCAGCCCCTCCTGGGATCAGCCAGTCTGCTGGGCTCTATGGGGAGATGGAGCCAGGCAGAGCCTGTACAGGGACACTGCTCCCAGACTGGAAACGGCTTCCAGATCCCACCTGTGCTGTGGAACTGAGGTCAAGGCTGGGGAAAACAGCAGAGGTCAAGGCTGGGGAAAACAGCAGGGCTTTAAAAACACAAAGAAAGTTCATGAGAGGATTTGAAAACCCCGGAGCAACTAAGCACAAAATCTAAACCAAACAAAAACACAAATTACAACTTAAACTTTCTTACAATCTATGGCCAAGGAGATGCATAAATCCAAATCCTCAGGGAGCAGTCAGGTCTCATTCCACAAACAGATGCAGAGGGAAAGAGGCATTTTTGAACAGCAAGGTGAGTCACAATGATGTGATACAGGGAAAATATTTGAAACAAACATCTCTGTTACAAAACAGTGGGTCCAGTCCCTCAAGTTTCCTTGGAAAGGAGCTCAGGGAGTGGCTTCAGTTTCTACCCAACAGGGATTTCATCCTCTGGAGGGGAAGGAGCAGCCGGCTCCTGCAGACAAATGCAAAGCGATGCATAGATCAGATTCCTCTCCCATACCCCGGGAAGGCTGGGGTGTTTAGCAATCATCAACTCCTGGCTGAACTCTCCAGCTGGGAGCACAGGGAATGCAGTGCCAGCAGCTACTGACTCAGACTCTGAGAAGGTACACTGGAGAAAAAGCATCCATGGGAAAAATGAGAGCGAGGGTCACAGCATTGGGATCTCGCTGTTTACGGAAAAATAGCGAAGCAGCAATCAATCAAAAACCAACCCAAACACTGAGCACCAGAGAGACCAGCAGCATTGCCCACCCCAGGGCTGCAGGCTGACAGCCAGGACCTGCCTCATGCCAGGCAAGGGATTTAAAGCTGCAAATGGACGTCAGGTGGAAAGTGCCAGAAAATCTGCACTGGTGAGAGCCTGAAAAGCTCCTAAGTTTGAGTTAGACACAGTTAATGGGTTTGGCAGTGAAGGTTCAGCTGGTTCTCCACCAGTGTAACTGGTGTGTGCATTTCTGTAGCATTTCTCCCAGGAGATCTGGTGTGAAGCAGATCTGTTGCTATCACTTTTTTTTTTTTTNCAATGTGACAAGGACCAGCTAAAGGTGGCTTCTTTTTTTTTTTTTTTTTTTTTTTGCTATTGAAACAATGGAAGAACTGGTGTCAAGTTTTAATTGATGAGTTATAGGGAGAAAACTTAATACTTGGAAAATCCTATACCATAAATCAGCTTTTCCAGGCTACTTTTCAAAGCACTACAGCATCTTCCTGCCAAGGCAAACACTGCCACCAGCAGGGTGGGGACTATCTCCTGGAGTCATTCTGGGAGCACAGATTTGGAAGGAAAATAGTTTCCAACTCCCTTAGATAAAAAAGGGTTTCCACAATTTCCAGAGCTTCTCCGTCTGATCATGTGAACATTTCTCCAGCAAATCCAGCTGAATTCCAGTTTCCACCTGGGTTAGTTTTTAACTTCTCGCTATTGGCCAGGCACCTCCCCCTCCACACAGAGCGGATTTTTCCCGTGAACACAAGATGGCCTCAAACCATTAGGGCAGCCTCTGTATAAAACACCAGAAAGTGCTGCTCAGAGACCTCCCCAGCAGCCTCTCCCTGAGCTCCACAACCTCCCCACTCCTACTCCAAGGAGCTGCACTCCTGCTTCATCAGTGATGTGTCTCTCACTTATCTCCTGCTCCCAGAACAGAGAGGAGCAGGTTATCATCCCTGTGCCAAGGAGGACATGGTTCACACTGTTAAGCACCAGAGGGAAGTCCATGAAGCCCATCTCTCCTTCCTATTCCTTCCCTGCTCCCTCCTCACAGATGGAGTATGAGGGAAGCATAAGAAATTACTGATGGTTTTACCACAAACCAAGCGCTGAATTCTAATCTAACACCTCCGGATGGTACACGAGAGAACAGCAACAATAAGCTAGACTGTTTCCTTTCTTCAAGATGCTATCAAGACAGAGGAGTATTTCCCATCTCCCAGAAGTAAAATTGCTCAGACTGAAAAATTTCGTAGCCCTCAGCACTTAAAAAAAAAAAAATCAAGTTACAACCCCTTGCAAAAGACAACAATTTCACACAGGAAGTCTGATGGGAGAGGGCGCAACCAAGTGCTTTCCAAAGGTGCCTTGCTGTGTTCTGGGAGAATTAAATGCTGAGTACAAGATCTACCACTTCCAAAGCCTATGAAATGAGATGACCAGGGCAGAATCACAGAACATTCTGAGCTGGAAAGGACCCACAAGGATTGAGTTCAACTCTTAAGTGTTAAATCTTGTTGGTTCAATTGGTCATAATCTTACCAAGCCCAATAAAGTCAAGCCTAGTCAGTGCCCCCCAGAAATCAGCCAAGGCTCAGTCTCATGGTCTGAGGATCACAGACATGCAGCTGTGTTAGGTCAGGACAGAAATGTCCAGGGTGGAAGCTCTCTGGAAGGGCAGTTAGTGACAAAAAAATCCAACTGCCTTGCAAATCTCTGGGAGCAGGCAATGAGATCGTTCAGCTTCTTCAGCTTCTCTCCCTGCAGGGAATAAACCTTCAAAGCACTGAAGCCACTCCAGCTCTGTCACACCACATTGTGAATGATTCCAGGAGCACAGTTTCCCCTTCGCTGCTCCACCATCACTTTGTCATCCCTACTTTGCCATTCCTGCTCTCTCACCTAGCCTGACCTGCTTTGAAGAAGCCCTGAACCAGCAGCAGGACTCAGGACAAGGTCAATTTTGTGACGCCGTCTCACCCATCACCCAGAGGAGTGAACACTGCAGTGCCTGCAGCCTGGGAAGCCAAACCTGACTTTTTTTCCTTCATTTACTTTGCATTACTTGAAGGGAGGTATAAATCTCCTGGCTACAACATGGCAGTTTCAGCTCTGGGCAGCAGGCCACACAGAAATCCAAAGCTTCCTTTAGCTGCACCGCGTTTCCTTCTCCCTGAATACCTGGAAGCAGCCAGTGCCTACATTTATTAACTCCTGAAAGCAGCTGCCTTCCTCCCACACCGCTCAGCTTAGCTCACCTGCTATTTTGATGTTCAGGTTTGCATCCAGGAGGAGATTTTCTGCCTTCAGATCCCTGTGGACTATGTTACGACAGTGACAGAAGTTGACAGCAGCCACAATTTGCTTGAATTTTCTCCGGGCTTCCTTCTCGGCCATGCGCCCGTGGGCCACGAGGTGATCTGTGAGGGGAAGGAGAACACAGGGTTACGGACACAGGGGCTTCTCGTGCTTGTGGAGAGAGCTGGGGAGGTGGGAACAATGTGGGCACAGCGTGGTTTCGAGCTCCAACAGCAGACATGAAGAGGCAGGGATGGGACACACCACTGCCAGTCCTCGCCTGGGCTGGCTCTGAGTGAAAGGCTTTGAAATTAATTTTATATAGAGGACAGCTGAGGGGGTGTCTGTAAAATGAGAACTGTTTTTTACACAAGTGCAGAAGTTCTAAAGTCTTTTTCTACATCAGAATAAAAATGAAGCTTTTCCAGCCTTTGTCTTCAATCAGACCCCAAGCCTTGTACCACATCACCTCGAGAGGTGCAGCTTCCTGGCCATGTGCCATCCTTCCTTCCCCCTGTTTTTTCACAGGAAACATGTCTTTGGTCTAACATGCCCTGAAGATAACTACTGCTGGAACCAGTGAGGTCCCAGGTAGTCACAGCCACAAGCAGCTGCTCACCTCAGCTCTGCAACCAGCACAGCTACCACCAGCTGCAGGAGGGATTTAACATCCTTCCTCTCTGTGCATCAATGCAACAACATCCTTGCTAAATCCAAGAAAGCATTTCATTATAAAAATGGAGCTGGCCTCCACTACGGAAATCTGAGCACTCCCAAATATTTTGCTGAAAGCCTGTACTCTCACTCAAAGGTAGTATTTGTTGCCAGCTGGGCTTTCCTTGGAAGCCAGCACTGCACACAGGGAGAGGAAAAGCCTCTCCAAGAGATCACAAAAGCAGGCACACAGCAGTGACCCAGCTGAAGTCAATCCACTTAAAACCTGGAAGCACCAGGCTCACAGAAGCCACTTGTCACTGTCCCACAAGTAGGGATGGACAGGCAGGAGACAGGCAGCAGAAAAGGAAGAGAAGGGAAGCTTCACTTCAGGAGGTTGTAACTCCTTGGTGGGGCCATTGATTTGGCCTCAAAGCATCTCTGGCCAAAATTAGGCTGAAATGATTCCCATCCCTCCTTAAACTCCATTAAACTGGGGGCTCAATATAGGTATCTGTTCTTGAAAATAATAACAATAAATCACTAGTGCAGGTTTCTCATCAGGTGGTTGTGTTTTTCCCCAGTCATCCATTCATTAAAATACCTGCGACATAATTGACTCGCAGTAAATACTAATTACCAAGATCCATCAAAGCAGTTGTGCTGCTCCTGACTGCACAGCAACCTACTTCTGCCTTTGCCCACTCATGTTGTGCAACAGACGAAGTGTTTTTCAAAGAACTTGTCAATTAACTCTTGTTCATGGGATAAACTTATGCCATAAGCAAATCTGAACCAGGGCTGGAGAAGGAAAACCACCTCCAAGTCAAATCTGACCCTCCAAGTGACCATCTCAAATTTCCCCGTCGTATTTCATTAAGGCATTTGCATGGTCATAAATCTGTTACTCTAAGGAGACTGACAGCAGAGCACAGCAAGGGCTGCTCCAATTTAAGCCACTGATCAACAGGTAATAGCTCAGCTCCTAAACAAGGTCATTCACACCTTCTGCTCCACTGCAATTTGGGAGCCAGCTTGTCCATACAGAAGTGTCCTTGAAACAAAGCACAAGGCTCCAATCTCAGCAATTTCTGAAATATTTTAGCAATTCTCCTGCAGGCAAGAAAGCAAACCCAGCTACTGCAGCAGGTGTCTTCCTGCAAGGCTCTCCTAAGTGTATTTTTGCCCAAACCTAGTTCATCAGTCCTGGCACAGCCGGTGACACCCACTGGCACTTGGGACACCCCCTGCCCCATTGCCCCTCACCTAGAAAACTCTGCTGCCCCTCTGCCCAGCCAGTCCTGCTTAGGCTTGACCTTGGTTAGGTGTGAAATTTCACTTTTGATGAAGAACTGGGAGTGGAGGCCCAGGCTCTGCACGCAGGCACGGCGCTCTGAGCCCACTGACATTTCTGCACCAGCTCCAGAGGAAGGACACAAACAATGAGGCTACAGAATACTTCACATACCACCAAGGGCAACTGTATGCCAAAATTAACCATTGAGAGCTTAGTCTGCACAAACCTCCCATGCAGTGGAGGCTACAGAACTGACCTGAGTGTTGAGCTGGGAGGCAGCACCCTGCTCTGAGCACCCAGAGCCGCGGTTAGGCTGTGCTTGGCGCACAGAGGTGCTCCTCTGGGTGTCTTCCAGAGGGGAAGGAATGCATCATTTCATTGCACAGCCCTCACAGACACCACTCACTGCTCTCTATACTTACATGAAGCACCTGACGCTGCTCTCTGTGTTAAAAAAACAATCCAACCCTACACTGAGGAAAAATCACCTTTGGTTCAGAGAGCACTGACACACAAGTTTCCACTCCCCGCCTCTGGACAGATGCCTCATGCTTTTAAGCTGCTTTCTGTCTGGAAAACAAACACTGATGAAGCTTCACATCTCTTCTGTGTGGTGGATTAAGTCACATTTCCAGTGAATTTGGTGACCTTATGATGTCAGAAGCAGTCTGACCTTCTAGAGACGGGCACCACAACATTGTTTAATGTGTCTGCCCAGTTCATGCTCACAGAGCTCAGGAGAAGCGAGTGGTGGGAAGACAGGGCAGACGTGGTAACCACATCAACCAGATGATAATTTTCTAAATTTCCTGTGATTTTTTTGTTAATCAACCAAGAACCCATATTCAGTCAGTGAGGACTGCAGATTATTTACAATTTTCATAGTAAACAGCTGAAATCAAACCAGATTTTTAGACTATATTCCATCTGACCTCAAAAAAGGACACTCCAGGGACCTGGAACAGGGACCACCCTATGTTTAAAAGGAGACATTCATTTCTTTGTAATGTCAAACCAGTGACCCAACCACACACAAAACATGGACAGGGACAAAAATAACAATTTACATTTGGCTGCTGAAGCCCACAGCAAACCCAAGGCCTGTCCCTGGTCCCTGTGCGCCGCTACGCAAACAAAGTGAATTATCAAACCATTTCCAGTAAGAGATGAATCAAAGACTCTTATGGCACAGCCTGGCCACCAAAGGAGTGCTCAGCCCTTTTACTGGAAGTTTGGATAAACAGGTGGTACAGCCCTCCCAGGTGCTGACCCGGGATCTCTGCAGAGCTCACACAGGCAGGGACAGCCGGCACTGACTGACTGTGGCCATTTAGAGAAACCATTGCTCTTTCAGCTGAAAATCCTGACCTCTAGCACTGCCTGTGAAATACTGACAGCTCTTTGGTACTGTTTAAGCCTTGGGAAGTTTTGAAAGCATCAGAGAAGCAACTCAAGATGTGTTCCTTACAAAAACGTGGCAGTATACAACAGCACAATGCTGTTAAGTCTGGTTCTATGGGGCTGCACTCATCCTCACTCTGGGCATTTGGCACCCAGAAAAGCACAGCTGTCAGCTCCCCTTAGCCTCCAGCACTACATTTTAAAGTCTATGTCATGCAGGTGCTAAGACATGACCAAGAAAAAGATTAAAAGAGACTCAGCACAGGCTCATTTCACAGAGAACCCCTAGTGCCCAGTAAGAGGCACGGTGACAGTGCCTGCACTGCCCACACACACACCTCACATGCCATCCCTGCAGCACATCCAGCCATTCCCAACAAGCCCAGCTGCCCCAGGAGACAGGCACTGAGATGAGGCACTGTACAGGTGAGGTTTACCCAACAGGAGGGCCCCGCTGCCCACACTGCCATTGACTTTGTCTCCACCACGTGAAGATGTGAGACCCTCCAGCACTGGAGATGCAAGGACTGCAAGGAAACCTCCCCAGAATGGGCTCCTGTTTCCTCCCCGCAAATTGCTTCCGCTGTTAGAACAAAGTCTTAATGTCCCCTCAGGAAACTCTGAATACAAAAAGCTGAGACTTGAGTTTTTCCCCCCTCTGCTCTCACACTGAGGGCAGTGCCCAAAAATCCTCAGAACTGGGTAGAGAGGCACGACCTCCTGGGTTGGGTCTGGAGAAGCCTCACACTATTACAGGGCTGGCTGCTCCCAGCTATCAGCGAGGATAAAATGCTGGGCAGCAACATGGAAATTAGCCATGCTAATGAGCTGAATTTACTACAGCAGAAAATCTTTCAGAAAGCAATTAGGTTTTCACTTCAACTCATGCAGAAGGCTATTTTTGTAGCCAAAGAATCCATTCCAAGTTTGTATATGAGCTTGCACATAGCTCTGGATTTAAAAAAAGATGAGCCCATCTCTGCCAAATTCAAGAGAAGAGGAAGAAAAAGTAAAAAGAGATTTATACTTTCTGTGGTGATATACACCCAAGCCAACTCCAGGACATGTGCAAGTGACTTTGCAGTGCATGGGAAGGTGAATTTCACAAGCCTTTGGAACTGCTGAGTGTGTCCGGCACCATGATTCATATCTGAATAAACAACTGGAAGGCTCAGCCAGTCAGTTTTCCACCAAGCAATCCACACTTCCCAAACATCAGCTGTCACTTGCTTCCCCTTCGGCTGTCACCTTCTCAGGGAGAAATCCAAAGGACATGGACAATATTGACAAGAAGCCATGGCAGCCATCTACAGAGGTACTGAGGAACTGGTGGCAGTTTGTAGTGGCTAGAAAACAGTGCTTTTCAGCTTTTATTTTCCTTAATTTGGGGCTTCTCTTCCTTCACTAAAAACTTCATCTTTTACAACAACTCAGATTCTCCTCCAGAGAAATGAGAAGTGAAATCAAAAGTGAATCTTCTGCCGTGACTGATGAGGACGGGGGAGTGTTCCCAGGAGTTGACAGGCCACGTGTGACTGTCCTTACTTCCTTGATGGAAGCTAATTCAAGCACACAGGATTTTCCCCCTTTTTAGAGGCTCATATTGGCAAAGCTGGTACAGACCAATGTTGCAAAATCCTGACTCCGTCACCCAGCACAAAATTCCAGTGTACAGGAAATTCCTATTTCTGTAAGTTTTGCTATTGTTCACCAAACAAATGAATAAATTAGCCCACAGTTTTTTTAGCTGTGCTGCACAGATACTTTTTCCCTTTCAAGAACAGCTCCCATGGTCAAGAACACTCAGCCAAAACTCTCTGGGACAATGGTGCTCGGAAGGGATGTAACCAATGCTTGCTAAGATAACATCAGATATCAAAAAGAAAAGACAAGACATGGTTTTGAGCACAAAACACTCCAGAACTGCAGGACTGCCTGTTTCTTTTAAAGCTACTGACACACCCCAACAGTTCCACTGTTATCAGCAAGGTTCATGTAACTCACTGGGAAGCAAAGCACTCAGCAACACTAAAATCCAACTCTATGACTATTTCCAACATCTTTAATCCCAAAGTGAGCGCAAAAGAGGAGCAGCACCACCTGTCAATGAAACCCAAAGAAGAAACAGAGGTTATGGGGGTTATTTTTCCATTGAGTTGGTCTCATTTATTCCTTTCGTCCTCTTGTCAATGGAAAGTTTGCGGGCTGAAGGGCACCTCTTGGCTGAAACAAGAGAGTGTGGCGGCTATTTTCAGTTTACTGTAGTTGACCAAGTGCATTATCTGATTAAAGAATGCAATAAATGTACTTACCAAATATTTCCCCTCCACTGGCATACTCTGTCACCAGATAAATCATCCGCTCTGTCTCCATAACCTGCACACAAGGACAGAGAAGTGACACATAAGGAGACTGCTGAGTGCAACGAGAAACAGCTCCAAAATCACCTTTACTCCCTCTGTAACACACGTAACTGCTTTCATCAAATCCAAACTATTACCCTCCTGGCTTCCCAGAGCCATGTGCAGGAATGGACAGGAGCTGGGGACAGTAAGGATGAACCAGCAAGTTTCAAACACCAAATCTGTAACTACACAGAACACTTCACCTGCACCTTCCTCCTCCTGTTCTGTTTCCCTTCCCTTTAACATTCGCTCCCCAGTTCCAGCAGCCTGGGAGACTTCTCAGGGCTGCTACCCTGCTCTTCTCCCACCCTAAAAAACAGTCAATCCACAGGTGCCACCTCTTCAGTATCACATCAAAAGCTTTAGATGGAATGAAACAGATTTAAAAAGGCTTTTTGGATTAAAAAAAAAAAAAAAAAAGGTTTAAGGAGTAAGTTTGCAAAACAGCACTCCCTGAGTACCTTGAAAGTGCCACAGTCCCTGTAAGCATCTCACACATGGTTTGGCCAAAGGAACTAAACATGAACCTCTGTCACTTCTACCTAGTTTTAACTCTTTGAAGTCTGAATAAATATTCGTATCTCTCAAGCACAGATGAGAAACAGAGTCCTTTATTCATCTGCTCCCATCACTCTGCTGCACCCTCCTCAGAGAGAGGCACAACCTGTGTAAAGGGCAGACCACGTGGCTTCTGTCTCTGGGGGTTTTGTTTGCAGACAAAAAAAAAAAAAGCTAAACAAGCTGGAAAAAAAGTCTGCAAACAATATTCAGAAGCAAGCCTGCTGCCAGTATTGATCCCCTACCAGGAAAGAGCTGAGCAGATCAGCAGGCCCTGGGGGCCACAGGGAGCTGGGCAGGGAGAGGAGAGCTCAGTCCTGCTCCCGGGTGAGATTCAGTCCCTCCCTTAAAGTGAGAAGGGGAATCTGCATCCGGTTTCAGCTGGGAAACTGAGAAGCACACAATGGCCATAAACAAGTGGCAGGAGGCCAGCCCACAGCGGAAGCATGATGTCCCAGAAAAGAGAAGGATTAGCTACACTTTCTCCCTGCCCCTCCAATCAAAGCACTTTGAGACCTTGAAAACATAAAGGGCTTTCCCAGTTCCATGTAGAAGGAATGGAGGGATAACTCTAGAAAAAGTGCTACTGCACAGTGTAGAGTCCAAGGATGGAAACTCCATGGCAGAGTGCTCCTACCTGGTACAACCTGATGATATGTGGGTGGCAAAGCATCTTCATGATCTGAACTTCTCTAAATATCTTCTTCAGGTTCTCTTCATCCAGCTGAGTTTTATCAATGATCTTTATTGCAACCTGGCAGAGGGGAAACAGAAGAGAAGTTACTGACCCAGCTGCATTATCCACACAGCAGGGATGGGAATGGGGGTAGTGTCAGGCTTCTAACAATTGAGGTATTTATTTATCTGTTTTAAACCAGAAGTGCTCTGTAACGCTACACTAATGGAGTTTAAACAAATCTAAGTGCTTCCAGTCAGCTGCTCTCCAGTCCCCAAGATTTTCCCTCCACCTCCCTGGTGCTGGCAGCTCCCAGCTCCTTTGGGCATGGACTGTAGAACCACCAGACTCCAAACGTGGAGACACTTCTGTGCTAAGAACCACCTGTCCTCAAGTCCACTGAGCACCCTGTTTCATCCACACACAGACGATAAGGAAGGAAATCCTTTCTGGAATGCCGGGATGAACAGGAGAGAAAAGGCAGAGTGAAACCTTGATGGAGAAAACAGCTGAGTGAAAAAGCTGCTCTGCCTGGCAGAGGAACATCTGCCCTGCTGCTTCTAAATCAAATTTCAGCCTTAAGTATCTTCCTCCCCACCACGACACACCCCTGAGAGTGAGCAGCTCCAGTCTTGGGATTTGTGGGATGAATTACCATCCCCCAGCAGGTTTTCTCACTTGGAGATGGCTGTCCCTGGGAAAAGAGCCACTTTTACAAATCTCCTGGTTTTGCTTTTCTGGAGAGCCTACTTTACCCAAGTCCTGCCCAGGAAGGCTGCAGGATCATGCAAAGGCCTGGGGAAGGGCATGCAAAGCAGCACTGCCACGAAAACCGCTGAGGATGCACAGCCAGAAAGATCTGACACAGAAATGCGTGGCTCGTCCCAGAGCCCAGAGGACAAGGACAAGTGCTCTGTGCACAGCAGTGTGCCAGGACCACAGGCACAAACCCACAGGGGCACACGACCCCAACACATGTCCCTTTCCTAGTGCCAGCCCCAAGGGCAGGGCTAAGGGATGCTCTCCAGGCACACACACAACCAAACAAAAGCAGCTTTAGATCCTTTAAGGGAATCTTTCTTTAAGGGAACAATCTAAAGCACATGAAAATTAAGTCCCATATTTTATGATCAAATCCCTGCCAGAGCAATAACCGCCCTGCATGTGAGCAGAACCCAGCAGAATCCTGAAAAGGCACCCAAGTACAATAAGCTGTTTCTTTCATTTGAAACCTTTAATTCAGAGCGCAGGAATGCTTCCAGCCTTCCAAGTCACTGAGCATGCTTCCTACAGCAGGAGCGGGAGCTGAATGGCAGCCAGGTCTGGCACTCGGTGCTGGGAGATGCTGGCAGGAGCAGGGCTGGAGCCCAGGCATGAGGTGAAACGGCAGCAGGAGCTGCCAGGCACCAGGGCTGTGATTAATGGGGTGCAGAGCCCCGGGACCGGCCCAGTGCGGGATCCACGGGAGCTGCCCCACACAGATCCACGCATGGTGCTCAGGAGCGGGCTGGGAAAGTTGAGAGAGCCAGAGGAGGATTGGAAAGCTCTCTCCACATGCTATTCACCCAAGGTTTTCCTGAAAGAACGGGCTTTTGTAAAGCTTGAGCATAAACATACATAAGAGCTAAGAGATGCTTCCTCCAAGAGCAAAGCCAAGATGTCTACCCAGAGACATGAGTCATTTTCGGGCCCAAAGATGTAAATGAAAATCCACAGATCTGGAGTATTCCTAAGCTCCTTACTCATTCCCAGCTCTATATTTGCTCTAAGGAACTCATTTCCCAGCTTAATTATATGGCTCTAGCTGACACTCTCAGCCAAGTTCAAGCTATGTAGAGCATCTGATTGCACCCAGCTTAGTCAGTAGGGCCAGACACAACAGAACTGAATTCCTCTGGTTTTCCCTGATAACCCGGGGCAGGGAGGACCAGGCTGCCACCTCCCCTGTTCCCTTGTGACGCTGCAGGATTTACATGTGGTGAGTGAACTCCACACCCACAAGACACACAACATCTGGATCGGGAGCAAAGTGAGACAAACAGCACTCAGGAGATGTTCTTCTTGAGAAGGATCTCATCCCGAGCTCAGCCAAGCAGCCCCAAAGCCAAACCCACCCTCGGGAGTTACGTGGAAGAGAGACCTGAAGGGGTTTCTTCCAAATGTTTTCATTCCACACAAATGCCTCCAGCAAATGATGCAACATGAATGGCAAAAGTCTCCTGAAAAATCCTGGGGAAACCACCTTGTGCTCCAGTTTCAGGAAATGCAGAGGTTCCCCAGGACTGTGTGAGGGTGGAAGTAGGAAATCCCCTCTGTGCTGGGCAGGAGGGACACGCAGGGAATTTCAGCGATGGGGGTTGATGTTCCACCCGGGGCTCTGCAGGGGAGCTGTAGTTGGTTTGTTGCAGAACTTTGTTCTTTGGGTTCTTTTGGAGAATCACTAATTTTCCAGAGGGAAGGACTGGTTTAAAGGTTTTCTGGAGCAGAGCAGGTTGGTTTCTCTACTCCTGCATTTCCTAGCTGGCCAATATTCTCCTTTCCTAAAGATGATTTGGGATTTCAACAGAAAAGGGACTGGCTGAGGTCCTTCGGTTGCACCAGCCACACTGACTCCATCTAAAGCTCAAGGGAGGCCACAATGAATTCAGCCCTTTATTTTATTATTTATTTATTTATTTATTGGAGATTATAGATTGGAGAAAAAACAACCAAACAAAAATATCTTTAGGATCTTTAATGGAACAACCTAAAGCACATGAAAACTAACCTTCATATTTTATGATAAAATCCTTGCCAAGGTGATAACTGCCCTGCCTCAAATATATATATATAAATATATATATAAATATAAATTATTTATGCAAAAAGAATCAGTTCCAGGTAGTTAAAATAAACCCCAAGCCCCAAAATCGAGTGCATTCCCTCATGCTTACAAACAGCACATAAAATAGAGAGCAAGACTAAACATCATTAAGTAAAGCACAAATTCAGGCACAAGTAGAAGTGGAAGAAAACCATGATCTAAATTCTCAAACAATGAAATACTCTAAAAAAGAGTCTGAGAAATTAACTATTCTTTTATCAGAAGTTAATGAAGCTTACAGGCAGGAGGATAAATGCCAAGCCTGGAGCACGCATGCTGCTACCAATTAACAAAATGTTCCCACCACTTGTAAACAGTTCATTTATTCCTTCTTGCATCCAAGTAAAACTTGCACTAGTAATCTGAAGAAGGTATTGTTATTTGGGAAAAATGACAAGTTGCTAAAAACAATTGGTGGAGAGCAGGTAAGGTGTTCAAACTGACACCTGCAGGTCACTGTGGAGGCCCTGCTCTCCAAAGCCAGGTGGCTCGTCCATTATTTTTCCAGATTTTTCTTCTCTTGGTGCACCTCAGCTGAACACTGCCCTGAATTCCTGTGATCCTAAAGCTGTGCTGAGTGTAAAAGCCTTGTGGGGAGGAGTGGAAATTTCAACCACATGAAAGCAGAAGGGAGAGCTGGGAAAGGGAAGGAGGGGTACCGAAACTCTGGAAGGCCAAAAGGGAGTACACACTTATCCCTGATATCAGGACACCCCACTGCATCCCACAGGAGGTCAGGGGGGACAGAAGGCACATGTCAGACCAAGGCAGCAAGCTGGGTTCAGTGCACTCCAAAATGCTCAGAGGTGTGAGCTCCTGGGGAGGAGCCCAGGCTGCTCCTCTGCCCTGAGCACAACCACTTCCTCCAGCCCAGCACCTGGAGCCTTAACAACTCTTGCTCTCAAACTCATAGGATTCTCCTAAAGTTCCCAAATTTTAACATAAACAACAGTATAAATTCCTATTTTGCTCTGAGATACCAGATTTTCAGACCTGGCAGCCACCAGAGCTACATATGCCAAGGTGAGGGGCTCTGAAACAAGGCACAAGGCTTTGAATAGGAGAGAGGAGAATATCAACTTGCAGGAGTTAAAATTTATATGGACGCCTTGTTTCTCAGCTGAGTGTGGATAATAATCCAGACAGACTTCCTTGAATCCACAGTACCCTGCCAACAGGAAGGGAAATGAGCTGCTGGGTGCCCAGGCGGATGGGCAGGGAGAGGACAGCCACTGTGCCCTGCACTGCTCCAGCTGCTTGGAAATGCTCTTGGAGAGAAAGAGGTGGAAGCACAGTCTGTTTTTAGTGGAAAGGAGCCATGGGACACTGCTTCCTCTTATTTCTGTGCTGTGAACAAAGGAACAAGTCAGAGACCCTGGCCTGGGCTAAAAATCTACTCCTTCATGCCATGCATCTGCTTGGATCTAATTATAATTCAATGATAAATAAAATTTCTTGCATGAGTGATCATTCCA
Organism: Sterrhoptilus dennistouni; assembly: GCA_013397095.1. Classification (NCBI taxonomy): domain Eukaryota; kingdom Metazoa; phylum Chordata; class Aves; order Passeriformes; family Zosteropidae; genus Sterrhoptilus; species Sterrhoptilus dennistouni. The sequence continues at coordinate 865,420 of VWZU01010241.1, forward strand.
TAAAGAAATCATCTTTTCCCTTTCAGTTCAGGTGTTTCTGCAGCAGCCTGAGTGAAAATCAGAAAACTCCACTTCTCCCAAAAGTAGCCCATGTGCTCAGAATGATTGGTGATCACTGTAAAAATGTTATTATGGCAGTGGTATTCCTGTAAATCAGCATGGATCCACTCCATGGAATGGGAGCCAACAGATGGCACCGGCAAACCGACTGCATTCAGAAAATCAACATGCTTATTTGGGAGCAAGACATTTCCTAGAACTGTCCCAGAGAGTCCTCCTGCTCCAGATTCCTCCTGGAGAGCACTCAGTAAACAGTCACTGAGTGCCCTCTGCCATGGATGGGGGTGTCCCTGCAGCTCGGCTCCCATGTCACCCCGAGGGCACGTGGCCCACACGGAGAGCTGTCACCACAGAGGGTGTCTGAATAAACAAATAAACCTGGAGAAGGCTCCTCCACCTGAATCCTGCCACATTTGCAGTTAGCAAAGGAGCCTCCTCCTCCTCTCTGTCCACTGCAGTCTTACTGGGCTGACAACGTGAGCTGTCAGAGGGGCTGACAGGGAACAACTCTTCCCAGCTGCTCCTGCCTGCCACAAACACTTGGGAAGCTCAGGAACACGGCCTGTTTGGATTAAGCAGCTGCTGGAGGGGTAAAAATCACTCCTGTAAGCAGATACCAGAGCTGCACAGGGGAACTCCAGCAGCAGAGACCAGAATCACAACGGAGAAGGGGGAAAAACAGAGGAGTAAGGAAGTACACACTGCAGATATGTATATGAGCCACACACAGAGGCACTCAACTGGCATATGGACACACGGCTGTGATAAAAACACAACGTGAACTCCAGGCTACTGCAGGTCGTGTCCTTCTTGGGACCTCAGCTGGGTGGATGTCACTCCACAGCAACACCGTGCTTCCGTACGGACACTCAGATGGCAGAGGCACATGTTTCCCAAGCAAGCTGTCAGCACAAGCCTGCTGGTGTGTTTGGGGTCACCAAAACTGAGCCGTCTCCATGCAAATAGGCAATTTGTACAGTTTTTAGTCATAAGAAAGCACTCGACAAAAAGGAAGCACTGACACTGCCGATTCCCAGACTTCTCTTGGCAAGCTCATAGGTAACACAACGGCATCTCCTCCTCAGAATTAAATAACCAGCAGAACCTACCTAAGTCAAAGTGATACAGCAAATAAAACTAGGCCAGTCTGCAGCAACATCAGTGCCTTTTGGAGGTGGCACAAATGCAAATATTGGCAGCAACTGAAAGCAGGAAACTGTGGACGAAGATGTGCACAGAGAAGCTGCATTTGCTCAGGAAGGAAGTTCTCACCTTGTCCACATCCCTCTGCACAATCAATGCAGGGACTTGTGTCTTGCACAAGGTGAAGAAAATACTGTTGGTGTTATGAGAAAAGTCAATACATCCAAATCCTCTTGGCCAGCTGCAATGTTAATACCCGGCTTGTGTGAGCACCATGCTCTGCCGTGACCTTTCCTTGTCCCAGAGGGAACACAGCTGGGATTTCAGTGGCCAAAGCACAAACCCCACATTCACATCCATGGCTCAGAGAACCAGCTACACCCAGGTATGAAAATCTCATAATTTCAGGGCATGTACAGAAGCTTACAAATATCACAGGACAGGAAGGTCATCTATAGCATTCCCAAGGATCCCTGCCTTAATTTGTGCTGCATTCCACCTTTCTCAGTCCTGGATTAACCCTATGCCAGCAGCTTCAGCTTCTCCTTTGCAACAGAAGCCATCAAAAAGGTCCAAGAGGTGAGTGCCCCCCACCTGACACTTGCTGCTTCACAGCAGCAGCCTCAGTGCCAGTTCAATGGTGACCTAATCCCAAATGCAAACTCCTTCCCATTCTGGAGACTGCAAGGGATGACAGGTAAATTCTGCCATGTTCAGACACAGTGAGGGAGAAACTATGTCCTGCAAGCCACAAGAAAGCTTGGTCACATTGCTAGAGCTCTACTTGTCACACTCACCTGGATGCCAGGTCCCAAACCGTCCTGGAGAGCTTCTCATTATTTCATCACCTGGGGCAACAGCGGGAAACAAGAGACTTGGAGTCACCTGCCCTGGCTGACACACTACATCAGAGCATGCTGAACAGCATCAAGGGCTTTGGGATTGCAGAGAAAGGCACGGGAAAGGGAGCTGAGATGCCAGTTAGATAAACAAACGATCCTGGTGCACGAAGAACCTCCCGCTGCAAACGGGAGGTGCTGCGAGGGTGAGCTCCGTGAATCATCATCTCGGGCTGCAAACATAGACCTGAGAAGAGGCCGAGTACAAGGACAGGCCACAGCACTCCACACAGGGCTGGGAGAGCCCATCCAGGATGTATGAAATTACCACATATCCCCACAAAACCTGATGGCTGCTCAGCAAGTTCCCTGGGCTTCAGGCTGACCAGGACTCAGAGAACCAAGCAGTGACCAAGGAGGTCAGCCATCCACAGGTTAAGCACAGGAATCCCTTAAGCTACACCACATCTACTTCTAGCCCTTATCCTTCTTAATGACAAGATTTCCAGAGCTTTTTAAAGCTCTGGTCAGACACTGAATCTTCTGGTCCCTGCCAGTGCTGCCGCCTTCTCCTGGGCTATAGCAAGAGACTCCACGGGATTGAGCCGAAGGCAGAGCAAGTCTCAGCACAGCAGACTGCAGGTAGCCACACCTAACCACCTCAAACACAGCATGGGATAGCCACACCATTCCTGTCTGCTGAATTCCACAGCATTCACACCATGCCTTGTCTGCATTCCCACTGACCTCTCTCTTTTCATTTCACACTCTGTTACAGGAGTAAACCCCTCCAGCCCCAACAGCTTCAGCTGACATTTATGCCAGTAATTTGTTTTTAGTTCAGAAGCCTTGTAAAACTCCTGTAATGCTTCCCAGATGCAAGGCTGAGAACTTCACAGGAGTCAGAACGTGAATTAGAGGTGGTATGGAAAATTATTTATCCTGGTCAGGACAGACAAATGACAGCCTGCAGTGAGTACTGCTACCCTGAAACACGTCCCCATGTCCATCCACAGAGAGCAGGCACCAAGAGCTGCATGCCTGTGAGGTCAGTTCATCACACTCCTCCATACCTGGACTATAAATGCAGAATGTCTAAAAATGAGTATTAAAAATCAGCTTAAGCCAAAAGAGAGGCTGAGGTAAAAGGCAGGTTGTAAAAGCTACTGCTTGTAACATTAGCAGGAATCCTAGTGGGATGTAGCAGGACAATGCTGAGTGGAAGGAATGAAGGCTGAGCCCTGAACACGGCTGTGGTGCAGCCCCACGATCTGCTGACAGTCTGCAGCACTACCTCCATGGCTTCCATGCAAATTAAAAGCACTCTTGGCACTTACTACACAAAGACTGCACTTGATAATTAAAACCGGTTTTTAAATGCACTTAAACTAGTGCAGAAGCTCATGGAGGTGCATTTAAATCAATGCAAACTGGTTAACTAACAAATCTGATGTGAAAAAGCAGAGCCTGGTCACGTAAGCTCGACTGTTTGGCCAAGGAGGCTCAGCTCCAGCCTCTGTGACAGCAGATGGGAACACTGCAGTTCTGCTCAGGCCTGACTGGACTCCTGCTTGAGCTACAGCTCGGCCTCCCAGCCACCTGCAGGCTAACAAAGCCAAGAGGTGAATCAAATTCTGGGAGGACACTTGCCCACCTTGGTCCCCTTCCAGTCCAGGTCACCCGTTCAAACCACTTGCTTAATTTGTCTCCCCTCAATCCAGGCACTGCAGCCTAAACATCCCATGAAAACAAATACAGTTCTGTTTACCAGCACCTTGAACACCCATTTGTCAGTATTATTTCAGGAGATGTCAGCTGAACACTGCAACTGGCCTCCATGCAGGATTCTGCCTCCAAAGCTCTCCCGAGATTGACACCAAATCATTTCAAGAATCCCAAAATCACTGAGGTTGGAAAAGCCCTCTGAGATTACTGAATCCAACCTGTGCCCAGCCCCCACCTTGTCACCAGCCCAGCGCACCGAGTGCCACGTCCAGTCCTTCCTTGGGCACCTCCAGGGATTCCACTTCCTCCCTGGGCAGCCTCTTCCAGTACCTGCCAGGAATTTGTACAGAATGAGAGGGTCCCTCCAAGCTTCCTTTCTTCCAGGCAGAGCCCCTCCAGCTCCCTCAGCTGCTCCTCAGGCCTTACTCTCCAGCCTTGGAGAGAGTTGCTTAGCAGCAGAGTTTTGGAAATGTATTTGCACGCAGGAAGAAATCTGTGACAGCAGGAGATGCATCAGGAATGCTGCTGTGGAACAGAGCAGAGACCATCTCCGAGAGCAGAGGGGCCACGAGACATGGAGTCAACCTGCCAGCTTTCATGGGAAAGGCCTGGCTCAAACATCAAGACAAGTCTTTAAAAAGCTGCCCGGATATTACAGCAAGCAGGTTTTGAAAGTGTTATACAAAGTTCCCTGGATTGTCATTTTGCTCTAATTCAGTCGTGACCTAAAAATGCAAGTGACAGGGAAAATGGTGCATTTCAGGTACAGAGTGTGCCGTCGGAGGCAGGTTTGAATTACTGGATTATAAAATAACAAAGCTCAGAAATAAGGATATTTAGAAGCTGGTGTGCATGAAGTGATGTGTTGAGAACACACTGTACATTAGGGTTTGGATTTTTTTAAGCAATGCTTATCCTGCAAAGAACACTACTTGGACTAAGAGATCTCCTGAGAGGGAATACCTCACTTCACTCGTAACAGGTATGGAGCACTCAGCACCGATGCAGCACAAGAGTAGCTATTTTTGATGACAGAAAATGGCTCTTTTTTAATGATAAAACCAACACATGCAGCAGGAGCGCCCTTGGCTGGGCTCCCCAGCCTGCCGTGCACCACAGAAATCCTCCTGCCATAAACTGCATCCTGGGAAAGCACCTGGCACTGCACCAGGATGTGCAGCACGATTACAGAGTCATCTGGGCTGGAAAAGACCTCCAGGATCATCAAGTCCAACCTGCGCCCAAACCTTGTCATTCAGCCCAGATCACTGAGTGCCACATCGTCATTCCTTGGATGTCTCCAGGGATGGGGACTCCAAACCTCCTGGGCACCTCCTTCCAATGTTGAACAATACCTTCTGTGAATAAATTCCTCCTGGTGTCCAACCTAACCTTCCCCTGGCACAGCTTGGGGCTATCAGGTCCTCTCACCCTGTTGCTGGTTGCCTGGGAGAAGCCGTCAGAGCTACAGGGAACCTTTGCTCCGGCTTCCAGTCGATTTCACGGGGCTCCGTAAGGGTTAAAGCCAAGGACTTCTGGAAGATATTAACCACCAATGTCTTGGCTTCCCTTCTGCAAACAGCAACAAGCTCCAGAGGAATCTGTCATCCCATATAACAATCCCTTTCACTCAGCCCCAGCAGCCCATTCCCTGCTCCTGGCCGCAGCCCGCGCGCGGCGGTGGCTCCGTGCTGGGCTCCTGCTCCGGATCCTGCCCACATTCCAGGGAGGAGGCCGGGCTCTGCAGCGACGCCGGCATGCACGGGAGCTGCAGTGTGCACGTACATTGTGTGCAGCTACATTCACCGCTGGAACAGCTCCTGCCTCAACGAGAAGGCTTCAGGAGCGTTAAATGCCACACTGGGATTGCCGCACAAAATCTGAAGTGACAGATAAGATGGAAGGAATCACTGTTCCTCTTCATATGTCATCAGTCCATTTGGGAATATGGGGTTCTGGGCTCTGAAACAGACTTGTACAGGTATTTTCCTAACCCTGTAAGCATTGGGGCTTTTCTATACCAAAGTCCAAGTAGCTGGATATTCAAAACAGACCAAAAGCAACAGCCACACACTTGCAGAAAAAGAATTCTTTTTCCCCAATATCTAAGATTTCAAATGTATCAAATTCCTTTTTTTCAGTATTTATGATTTCCATGTGCATCATCCTGCTGCTGGCAGAGACTGCAAACACCGCTCCCTTGCCAGCACCTGAGATCACAATTAGGAGGTGACACCATCACCTTTAGCTCTAGGATTATTTTCAAGGTGCCAATTGCATTAACACTACGGGTCCTGGAGCACACTGAGCAGGAAGGGGCCAAGATTTTGCCAGGGAAGTGAGGAATAAAGCACGATGCCAGATCTAGATGATACACTGAGGAATTTTTAGACGCGGCGTTTGCAGCAGGAGCCTTTGTGCTTTTGCCACGATCAGATGGCAGTTTCTATGGGAACAAACAAGCAGTGGCCCTGTCACAAGATGTCTTGTAGAGACAATGATGAAGGCACCGAGTCTCAGCAAAGTTTCTCATGCTGCAGTGCAGCCTGGCAAAGATACTTCAGCTCGGGTTATCAGCTTGGGAGGCAGAACTATCAGGATACACCCTAAGTATTTTCAGTACAAAGTCTATGCAGTTGTTACACTCAAAATTTTGAATCCAGTCTTTGTGTATACATAAAGCTTTGGAAGGCTGTGCAGTTTGCCTCTCAGACAGTCCTCCATCAATAATGACGTTTGTTACGTGCCACAAAACCCAGTCACTGGAGTCTGTGTTTGGCTCCAAAAGCAGTAGAAATTATCAAACTAGCGAGACACTGCTTTTTAGCTCCAAACATCAGAATTTTCATCAATCACAAGACTACAACAGAAAGCAATTCTCTTCTCAAAACCACTGCTTCTATTTACCATCCCCACCCCTTAATTTAATTAAAAATCCTTCAATTAGCTGATTTAGGGAGGGTTAATGTTATTGTCAGGAAGACCGGTTCCCCTGGGCCTGAAAACAACTGTGGCTGCCTCCAGCCCCCGATTACACAGAATATTTTCAGACTAAAAGGTTCCCGAGTATAACCACCCCTCACTCCAGAACTGTTATGAAATGGAGTGGAAATTTTTAGAAAGAGAAGCCAAAAGTGAAACTGTGAGGAATGCAGGCTTCAACACATTAACCCTCAACAACCAAGACAAACCACATCCAAGCGATGGAGAGTCCCTTCCTCACCCTCATCTCGCCCAGGCTTTGCAGGAGAAGCAAACCAAATTGTGCCAGCTTTTAGTACATGGATTTACTCCCAGTTAGGTGGGAGAAGCACTGGCTACCCCCAGCCTCCAGCCTGCCCTCAGCAGGGTTTGTAACAGCACAAAGGAAGAAGAAAGGTTGGCAGCTTGGGTCTGATCATGAAGTCTGGCTTAAAATAAACTGATGTTCTACAGTGGTATTACCTGAGTGAAGGCAGAAATTCCCTCACTTTTAGCAAGGGGGAATCAGGGAATCTCATTCCAGCTTGCTGAGGACAAAACACCCTTGCAGTCATTTCCATTAAGACCTCCCAGTGATGTCAGAACACAGGAGCTGCCTATTGCAACTTCAGGAAGTTTTCGCTCCCCCCAAAACCACAAAGATTTGCTTGAAATTTGAATTTGTTTCATAACAAAGCAAGCTTGACAGAAGAATCTCCCACAGCAGTAAGTGCACGGACCAACTTGTTAAAGAATCACCTTTCACTTGGGCACGGAACTGAATTACAACACTGGAGAAGCCTACAAGCCACTTCCAACAAGAGTATCTGATTTCCCTTATCAGCAGAAATGACTTAAACCCACAGATTACGCGCTCAGGAGCTGAAAACCTACTTCAAAGCCAAAGCATGATCCAGCCCCGGGCTCTCAGGACTGCGTGGTACAGCACGGTGTGAGCAAAAGGGCACCCAGACACTGCCCTGTGCCAGGGCTGCAAGGGCACCCCAGAGCCTGGCTCACACGCAGGACAGTGACCTGTCACAGAGGCTGGGTGTTCCTCCATGGCAGAGGATGCACCTCGGGCTTGTGATTCAACTTCGGTGCAAGCCGCACTCTGAGGAGTGAAATCCAGGTCTGGATGGGGCAACTGGAGCGTCTCACTAATCACCCCAGCGAGGCTCCCAAATGTCACACAGGGCCATTAGCCCCAGGTTGGTGACAGCACGTGGCAAAGGGCCAAAGATCAAACAGCAATGGGTGTCACTCTGATCCCTGTTGCTCCATCTATGCAAATCAAACTTGTTCCAGGTGCCAACAGGCAGCACCAAGGGTTCAGGTGCCTGGAGACCTTGGAGGGAGATCCTGCCCTCGGCACCAACGCTGCCCTCACGTGTGAACAAGTAACCATGGCTGTCACCAGCTCTCCTCAAAGCAGGGGACAAAGGAGTATTTTTGGAGCATAGACACTGCTATTTTGAAAGCACTTCAGTGCTGTAGTACCCAAACTCTAATTGTGGCTGCTGCTTTGCTTTGCCACCATAAATCCTGTTCTGAGGGAGTGAGACAGCAGCCAATACATGAGCGTAGGCATTGCACAACTGGGCTTCTACAAGCACTTGGTGTGAAGAATAATGTTCTTAAAAGATTTAATTTCTAGGGAATGTTTAAATACTGAAGAGTAAACACTGAGTCAGAGACACGCACTAAATACAGGTAAATGCAGCAGGGGCACGTGGAAGCAAAGCCGCAGCCTGGAATTCTCTCAATGCCTCTCCTTGTACATGGAAAATTCAGGGCCCACAGAGGACAAAGCCTCTTTTATATGTGCAGAAACTGCAAGAAAACAAAAAGCAAACAGATACAACCAACCTAGAGATCCGTTTGGGGGTCTTAAACCAAGTCTGCAGCACACAGCTTGGCGTGCCTGAATTTTGGGTATTTGAGCCATCCCAAACGTACAAAGCCCAGGTCAGGCAGTGAGTACTCACAGCTCACGGGACCACTGACTAACAGAAGCACAGAGGAGATGGGCCCCTGGCCACTGCAAATGCCTGGGGAAGTGCTGTGCATCTCTGGGAGCGCACCAGTGCCTCTGACCAGCACTGCTCCCCTCCACACACACCCCCAAACTCAAAATACATTGCTTTTCCCTCATCACAGTATTTCCTACTTCTTCCAAGCAGCAGGTCAGGACTTGCTGCACCAGGACACTGACCACACATTTCCATTTGCTTTCACTAGAACAAAAATATTTACTTTTACAAGCACAAACTGATGTGCTACTAAATCATTTCACTTAGCCTAGACCTAATAGTCCAGTGAGAGCCATGGAACAGCAAAAGAACTACGCATTAAGGGAACTCTCCAGTGCCAACAGTCACAAAACAGAGGTGTGTTTTCCTTGTGCATACAGCCCACGGCACTTTCTGATCCCAGACTACCCTTCCCAAAGTGCAGCAGCAGGAACTAACGCTGCCTGGCAGCATCCAGCGGGAGTCGGGAGCACGGAGCTTCCGAGCACGTCACGGCTTCTGTTGTTAACCCCCTCACACAGGCTAAGGCACAGCTGGGGCTCACAAAACCCCTGTGACCTCAGCAACAGCACGGGTCAGTCGCAGGCAGGGCTCTCCCTGACCACCAGGGGTGGCCCAAAGCCTGCCCACCCCTGCCCTGCTCTGTCTCCCAACAAAGCCCAAACCATTCTCAGCCAAGGGATTTTTTGCCTCCTCAGAAGGGAAAAGGGACCACAGATAGTTCTCTGCAAACTTGGCAGGCCATGAGGGAACTGATACAGCCAGGGTGGGCAAGCTGGAGCCAGGAGAACAATTTTGGCTCCTCAAACTAGAAGCCTGAAAAATTGGAAGTGGTGCTCCATTTGTTTAAATTACCTTCTGAAACCATGCTCCATATGTGGGAATAAACAGTCACTCTGGTAGCCCGAAACACAACCAGGAGTAAATTGTTCCAAGATGCACATCTGCACTCACCAAAGATCAGACAGAAGGGCTGCCAAGGCAGGGCTTCATTTCCCTTACAGGACTTTGTTTTAAGAACTCTTAACTGAAAATGGCAGCCCAGAAAGGTGCTGGGTATGGAACAGACCATCATCACCCCTGCCTCAGCAAATAAAGGTCTCAGTCTGTCCTGCTGCCTTGGAATCATGGAATTGTTCAGGTAGGAAAAGCCCTCTAAGATCAGTCCAATGACAATTCCAAGGCCACCACCAACCCATGGCCCCAAGTGCAACATCTACATGGCCTTAAAACACCTCCAGAGATGAGGAGTCCACCACTGCACCAGGCAGCTGTTCTAGGGCTGGACAATGCTTTTGGTGAAGAAATTTTCCTTAATATCTAAATTTCCCTTGGCATAACTTGGGGCTGTTTCCTCTCATCCTGTCCCTGTTCCCTGGGAGCAGAGCCTGACCCCCACCTGGCTGCACTGTCCTCAGGAAGTTGGGCAGAGCCAGAAGGTCCCTGCTGAACCTCCTTTTCTCCAGGCTGAGCCCTTTCCCAGCTCCTGGGGCTCCAGACCCTTCCCCAGCTCCATTGCCTTTCTCTGGACATGCTCCAGCACCTCAGTGTCACTTAGAACGTTTTTTTTGTTGTTGTTTTTCTGCACATCCACACAAAACCGCAATAAAATTCATAGTCCAGATGCAACTTGAAGTGACTCTTTCTTATCATAAGGACGACAAGAGTCCCATCATGAGGAGCGAGCCAGCTCCATCCCTGAGAACCCAAAGCCAGCGCAGGGCAGGTTTTCCACACACAGTTTTTTACATGGCCCCAGAGCTCGAGTGCTTTAAAGCCTTCACACCTAGGCTGTACAGTCAGAGGGGACTGCAGCCAGCAGCTCATACTGTACAGCTATCGGGTGACTGCCCAGTAAAACAAGCTGCCTGCCTTCTAAACCTGGACTATCACAAGACCACCACAACAAATGTCAGGCCCAGCAGTGCCTGCTCGCACCCAGCCCCACAGCCAAAACACTGAGTGTGCCCCAAGACCTGTGAGGGATTAAACACAGTCCTTCTGCATCGAGTCTTCATTTGCAATTCTGCCTTTTTGGGGACACGCACATTGGTCAGGGCAGGTCCAGAGTGCATCTGGAAGTGCCTGGAGTAGGAGAGGCAGGAAGTTGATTTAACGAGTGACTGACCAGTCCTGGGCAAAGGATTTATTGCAGCTGTACAAAAAAGCACAGAAAAGTGCAGCAATCCAAAAACACTGCCTTGCTTATTCACATTTGATACCAACATCTACCCAAATTATTTCCTTGCTTTCATGTCCAGAGAAGGGAACAGAGCTGGGAAGGGGCTGGAGCCCCAGGAGAGGCTGAGGGAACTGGGAAAGGGGCGCAGCCTGGAGAAAAGGAGGCTCAGGGGGAATTTGTGGCTCTGCACAACTCCCTGACAGGAGGGGACAGCCAGGGGGATCGGGCTCTGCTCCCAGGGAACAGGGACAGGAGGGGAAGGAACGGTCTCAGGCTGGGCCAGGGGAGGCTGAGGTTGGACAGCAGGAGGAATTTCCCCATGGAAAGGGTGGTTAGGCACTGGAATTGCCCAGGGAAGTTTGGAGTCCCCATCCCTGGAGGTGTCCAAGGAAGGACTGGAGGTGGCACTCAGTGCTCGGGGCTGGGGATAAGGTGGGTGCCAGGCACAGCTGGGACTCCATGGTCCTGGAGGGCTTTTCATCCTCAGTGATCCTGGGATTCTGTGAAATATTGAGTGCTCAGCTTTAGAGAGCTGATTTACACCTTAACTGCATTCTTCCCCACTTAAGCATTTTTAACCATATAAGACACCTGCAACAGCTGAAACACCAAAGAAAATGGTGATATTATAGGAGAAAAAAAAGGCATTAGGGCTGGATAAAGGTTCCTGAGCAGCAAGCCTTGCATGCAGCTGCAAAGCCGTCCACGAGAGCTGAGCACATACTGAACCAATTACACAGGAGCCTCCCAAGACCCACACAACCTCGGGAGCTATCACATTATAGATCCTTATGTAAGGCACAGTGACGTAAATCCAGGCTCCCCTGACACACGCAGGGTGCGAGATGAGCGAGCCTGCAGGAATCTTGGATCATATTTCCCATCTCCCCTATTCATTCATTTCTATCATTTGCCATGACCTTGCTCTCCAGGGACATATAGCACCAGAAGGAGATAAATGAGATTTCTATTAATTTGAACAATAGCAGCAAGAAACTAAAGGCGCTGTCTCACCAGGCTGATTAGTATTTTTTCTCTCTTCAAATGCAGATGAAAACAAAGGCTTATTTACCAACTGCAGGACTGGCCATACTAACTGATGGCTGCTCTCAGTGCCAGTAACCAGATCAGCTTATTTCAGTTCAACCCCAGCACCAGGATGCAGGAAGACACCAGCCACTGGGAGACAGGAGATCCTGCATGCCCAATGATTGCTTTTTACTTTGTTTAGAGCGTGCCAGAGGAATGCTCAGGCGAGGACTGCTCTCCACAGCCTGCACAGAACATGCAGAGTCTTGCTCCTACTCCAGCCCAGCTGGGTGAGGGAGTGTTGGTCCCCAGACCACAGCATGTGCTGCCACTTTTCCAGGAAAATCACCCTCAACAAGGCACCTGCCCTAGGTGTCTGCCCCGTGCAGTTACAACTGTGCTAAACTGGGGTAGTGAGGAGAGGAAAGAGTTGAGTGGAGCCAGCACAGGCAGAGGGTTGTGTGGTGCACGAGAACTTTTGTCTCTGCAGCAACGAGCTCTGTCATGTTAGCCTGACTTTCTATGATTCAGGTACAAAATGAAAATGAGTTTCTATTCTAGCATGTACCAAAAATCCCATAAATGGAACAGCTGCCTCAGGAAAAACAAGGATTTTTCCCTGGTTGCAGATTGTGTGCAGAGTCTCAGACAATAAATGTGATATCTGAGATAACTATAATGGTCCAGGAACAATATATGCACCTTGTAAAGAGCCCACAAGGCTGCTGGGGAGCAAGTCACTGCCATCAGAAAGGCTCCACAAAAATGTGTTTCCTACAAGCCACAGCTTCTATGCACCACATTCCTCTGCTCATTCCCAGACACAACTGGCAGGCTCTGAGGTCAAACTATAAAAGCTGCTATAAAGTCATTAGCTGCACCCTCAGATCACAGCCCGTGTATCCTGGGGAGCTGCAAAAGACAGGGACATCATTCCAGCAGGATTAACAACTTGGAAATGCTTAAAATTAAAAGTCACATTAAGAGGAGGTAAGTGTTTAAATAACAGTATCATGCCCTAATACAGCTGCAGGGCCAGCTAACAGGGGCATTGTAGCCAAACAGTTCAATGGCCACAGAAGTGACCAAACCCAGGGGACATCAAGGTACTGAACGTCACTAGAAGAGCAGGACACGAGGTCACTGCACATGTAACACCCCAATTGTTCACAGTCCACAACTCCCCATGGGCACAGAGCATTCCAGCACTGCCCAGCTGAAATCCTTCCCAGCTTACTGTTCAGGAACAACCCGTCCAGGACTGCAGCTCAGCAGTGCAGAGATAAACAGCCCTGGAAACCAGCCTGGGAGTGGGCACAAGGCTCCAGGAGGAGCAGGACATGGCTGCTCACGAGCAGGACAGGCAAGCAGCTCTGAGATAATGTGTACACTGAAGGCAGTTTCACAACAACCAAGAAAAAAAATCAACCCCACATCATCAGGTCTTGAGGAACAGCCTGGAATTATCTCCCTGCAAACCTTCTGGGATGCACTCATCTCCACAGTCGCACCACAGCCACCTAGGCTGTGATTCTGGCAGCTGTGAGGCTGAGCTGTGCTGCTCACACAGAACATGTGCTGCTCACACAGAACACGCCTTGCTTCTGGGCAGCAGCTTTGCAGCCTGCAACTCTCCAAGGAGCAGCTATCAAGGGATGGAACCAGGAACCACTGCAGGGATGGCACTCCATCACAAACGGGCATAGGCAGCTACAGAGAGAGCCCCAAGCACAGTCCCACAGCTCAATGCCAAACCAGTCTGAAAGCCCAAAGAGAGCTGCAGAACAGCTGTCGAAGTAGAATGAGCAGCAGCACAGCACCTGAGCAGGTGAGGATCAATCTGCTCCCACCCCGAGCCTCTGCCCGTGCTCTCCTGTCCTTCCCCCTCCTGTTCATCAGTCCTGCTGTCTGAGGGGAAGCTGTAGAGCTGAGGGTAAACAGCTCTGCTTAGTCCCTCTGGGGAAAAAGAAAGAAAAAAAGCTTTCCAACGTCACTGAAATGGAATGTGAGGGAACCAAGAACACTTGCAGGGGGAGAGAAAGGACAGCCTCACACTCCAGCCTGTGTGTACACAGCACTGGGCTGGGGAAGGCACATAGGGAGCAACGAGCAGTGCATCTGCTAAAGATCCCTTCAGCTATGAGGGTCTGAGGAGATATTTTGGTTCGTAGAAAAGTTTTGTTAATCCAATGAATCATTTGATAGGAATGTACAGTCATCCAATGCAATGGAAAATGTAGAGATTCGAGTGTTTGATGTAGGCATCCAGAATAAAAGGTTAGGGCAACACTTCTCCGAAGGCATTACTCATCCCTGCCTCGGCTGCACATCTCTGCAGAGGTGTGCAGGAAGGAGGATGAGCAGCATCAGTAACTTATCAGCTCAGTACAAAACCACCAGGTAAGAGCCATAAAAAGCAGAAAGCAAAGCCTAAATCACCCCTAAAGTGAGGAGTCTCTGAGCAGCAGGGCCACCTCCTCACCACTGCAGCTCTGAGTGGGTGACATAAGCTCTCCCCCACTCTCATGGCATCCCAAGACACTCATGGAATGGGGGGACTGCCCCTTCCACAAGCATTATGGGAAATTCCCTGTCTCAAAGAGCTGACAGGGTTTGCTGAAGCACTGTAGCTATTTATCTAAGGAGAAAGAAGAGAAGAATGCAAGTCTTGGCTGAAACCAGCAGCAATTCTGCATTACCCACAGGCCTTCCTGGGCTCCTAAAGCTGCACTCCAAAAGAGCATCCAGTCACAGATCAGAGTTTTGCAGTGGCGGCTAAGGACATTAATTTACAGAGATGAAGCACCCCAGCAATTCTAAATACAGCCCATTCTTCACTAGGGAGGGGTTTATTTGCAAGGCCACGACATGTTATGATGTAAGAGGTAACAGCACACAAGCAGATGACTCCCTCACACAGCCCGTTCCACTGGAAGTCTGGGAGACAGGCAGTGGATTCACCCCAACAGGAGGTGAGCTGGAATCTCTCCCATGCCACGCACCCTCCTCAAACCCCTCTTCAATTGCACTCAGCTCTGCTGAGAAGTAACACAAGGAAAAGAGCATATGGATAGATCCAAAGCTATTCTGAATCACTGCTGGCTGCCAGCAGACATATTGCTGTCATTAGCCTCTAGCTCAGTCGCAAGATTTGTTTCTGAAAAATCTTTGAGCCAACAGATTATATAAAGCTCAGACCCTTCCTCTTCCAAACGAGCTGATAGTCTCCTCACAGGGTGACTCGTGTTTGTGAGGAAAACACTCATCCCTGCACACACAAGGATGATGCAGCTAATCAAAACAACTTCCCTGGCCAACAAGCAGTGTGCTGTAGCCAGAGCTGTGCTGCCAGTTAATACTCAATGACAGGATCATGGAATAGAATCCCAGAATGGTTTGGGTTGGAGACCTTAAACACCATCCAGTTCCTTCCCCCTGCCATGGGAAGGGCACCTTCCACTACCCCAGGTTGCTCCAAGACCTGTTCAACCTGACCTTGGACACTTCCAGGGATGGGGCAGCCACACCTTCTCTGAGCACCCTGTGCAGGACTTCACCACCTTTCCAGATCCTGAAAGGTGCAGTGAGGTCTCCATACAAGCTTCTCTTCTCCAGGCTGAACAGCCCCAACTCTCAGCCTGTCCCTGTAGGGGAGGTACTCTTATCAACTTCACGGCCTCCTCAGGACTTGCTCCAGCAGTTCCATGTTCTGCTTATGTTGGAGATCCCAGAGCTGTGTGTGGGGCTCCAGGTGAGGTCTCACAAGAGCAGAATCCCCTCCCCAGTCCTGCTGCCCACACTCCCTTGTTTGTGTCCCAGGGCACCCTTGGCTTTCTAGGCTGTGAGCGCTCACTGCCAGCTCACAGTGAATTCTATCATTTGTATTGATCCTGTAAAGAAAATCTGCAGAGATCAGAGCTTATTTACCCCAAACCCTGGGGCAGAGAATGGTGTATGATCCTCTCCTGACACCGGGGTCACACCATTCCCTGCCCCAGCACCTTCCCAGCTGTGCTGCTTGACCTGGCAGCCCCACGGAACCGGCTCATTAACTCAAAGCACTTGGAAATAACTGCAGGTTACTGCCCAGGGTTCTCTGTATCTTTTATCTAAACAAAATGCTACAGGACCAGGCTTGTTTGGTGCAACAACGCCCTTGTAGCTTCTACTCCCAGTAGCAAGCGAGCAGTTAGTTCTGTGCACCTCACCTGGCTACCTTTTGCCATCTTTTACAAATCAAGGCCTGAAAAAATTAAAAAATACATTCTGTCTTCTGAGCTGTGAAGCGAAGACACCCCTTTTGGTTTCTTTATTAATACATAGCAGGACTGCCCCCCACCAGGTTCTGATAAACTCCTTGTGGTTTAAACTTTACTGGAAATCAAGCTTCCTACCTTGCTAGTTTTCCATATCACTCTCTCTCATTAAGCAATTTAGATACCCAAGTAGTAAATCAGAAGTGAAAGGAAGGTTCTTAATCACCAGATCTAAACAACACTGGTTTTCGTCACCTCATAACTCTTGATAACCACCATCTCCTGGTCCAAGCTGTCTCACACACTCCATTATCTTTACACCTTCAGGTGTCTGAAGGAGGTCAAACAAACACACTTTCATTTCCTTGTAGAAGACTGGTAGTGCTCCTGTGGCTGGCTAATACTTGCAGTGGGATGAGGTCTATTGTTTCTCTAAGTTCTAGTAACTCAGTTGTAAATAACCACGGCCCCTGTCCTAAAAACAGTCTAAAAGAGACAAGGTGAGTGCAGAAACCCCAGTGGTGGTGAGGCACAGTCAGCAGCCCAGCACAGCCACTAGTTACTCCTCAGAACTCACTGCTGCTCGAGATGTGCTTCATCCAGCAATTCTCAACACAAAATACATGAACAGTCCCTGGAGCACAGATGGAAGCTGATCCCTATCCCCTCCCAGGGGAGTTCCCTCATCACTAGGCTACAAAATCATGTTCCCTCTTGCTTTCAGCCCTTTGATGATACAAATCTTACGTTCCTTCCTACACAGTGCCCTGGTTTCAACATGAGAGCCAGAGCCTCTCCTCCCTCCTCAACCGGTAGCTTGAAGATTTGGGCACTCTCAGAACTGGAGTCAGGGTTGCCTCAAGGCTTGAGGAGATGCCTCATCTGGTATCACACTAAGTGCCCTTTCCCAGCTCCCTTTTCACTCACCCACAGGGTACAGTGCTTATCTGCCACTGAGGAGATGGCTGCAGAAGACCACAGATGCACTGACCTTCCCTGCCCATGGATTTGATCTCCCCATGAAAGCAGGATGCTGAAGGAAAAGGTCAAAGTTCTTGAAGAGCAGAAATCATTCAGGTTTTCTCCTCACAGCAAATCGCACCTGTACAAGAGCATTTCGCCACAGGTTTTTTTTCAGGACTCCCACCCTGACTGCTCATGACTCTCCTGTACAGCTGGTACTCACACAGCACCTCCTGCACCTGCCTGGCCAGGCCCGAGGGTGTGCTGAAGGGAACAGGTGAGCTGAAGCCTCTCCTCCATCCTCCCCTGCCTGACTCAGTCCAGTGTCCCGTGAACAAGGACAGGGAATCTCCACTCCAGGTATGAGTGAAATGCAGGAAGTTCATATGCTTCAGGTCACAGAAGCAGCGGATCTTGTAGCTCGAATTATACTTTAAAAAACCCAATTGAAATTCAAGTTCTATCACAGCCTTGCACTGCAGCTTCCCAGAGTCCTTCAGCTGTTTGTTCTCTCCAGGGAAGACAGATAGGTTGCCGACCAAGACTGCACCGTGGGATTAGCCAATGTTTATGAAGTGCTTTAAAGATTAGAAGTGTCACCTATGTGCTAAATATTTCTCTGGCACTATCAGCTCGAACAGCACCCGAGTATCTTGTATCTCCTCCTGCTGATCTTGAGCTGGTTGCCGAAGGCGTCACTCAACCTGACTCCCAACCACTGTGCCTGGCACTAATTCCAGGGGCGGTTTGAGACATATCACAGGAGAGGACAGAATCAAGGAACCACTTAAACTCTAACTTTTGAAAACTACTAGCAGAGTAATGACAGTAATATCACCAGGAGAGGCTTAGGGGTTTATGTTTTTACAACATTCTCATACGTGTGTGTGAGATGGAACACCCTGGCGTGAAGCCCAAGAGTGCGGAGAGAGGAACTCACCCCGCTCACCCAGATGGAACTGGCTGGGCCATGGCATGAAAAGGTACTTTGTACCCATCAGCTTGATAGCAGCTAAATGGATCCCAACTCCTTAATTTCCCTCAAAGCTTTTGGCAATGCTCTTGCAGTACTTGGATTAAGAAACTGAGCAGTGAGCCTGAGCACACGGGACAGCAGCACAGCACTCACTGCCCAGGCGCTCCATGCTGTACACACACAGACCAAACTGCAGGGTTACAGCTATTTTCCTGCCTTTCCTGCCTTTCTTCCTCTTCCAGCTAGAACACAGACAGAGCCTGTGTCAAGACCTTTCTACTGATATCACACCAAGCTAAGGTATAATGCTCAGCTGGACATATGTGTTTCACATTGACACACCTTTTGTTACCCAGATCCCATCCCTCCTGTGAGGACTTACACTGCATACAGATCTAGAAACATCCAAAATACAGAGCTCAGCCTTCCTCTCAGCCTGTGGGTTTCACCAACAGCAGCAGAATCCAACAACTATTATCAAGCAGTCGAAAAATGAAACATTCAATTCCAAGAGCTTACTCTGCACTAGAGAGAGAGAAAAACAAAGCTGGAGATCTCTCACTTTATAAACAACAGCTCCTCTGAAAACACTGTCAATAGGAAGTTGTTGCTCTAAACTGTGTATATATTTGGCTCACAATTTGCCAACAATGAGGAAAATTAACTCCGCGGAAGGATTCCCACACTGGGAGCTCAGTGTTGCCATCTGAAATGGATGCTGCCAGGGCCAGAGCAGCAGGACCGTGCCAGCAGGAGCTGATTTGCACCTTTGTGTAGGGCACAACTCTCTTCCGGGCCTTTGGGAGAGCACTTGGGGGAGGAATCCCTCTAAAGATGACAAGGTAGGAGCATGGCAGGAGGCAGAGCACAGCTGAGGTGTCAGGGCTTTTCTCACACAGCTTTAATGGTTTCTGTGTGACAGAAGGAGTGGAGCCCCAGCCAGGAGCCTGCTGAGGTGCCCTGCTGGGGATAACCCCAGCCAGGTGTAGTGCACATGGGCTGGGCTGTGCAGGTTCTGTGGCTGACAGCTGCCTCCAACTCGAGGTGACTCACTCAAGTCACACATCATAAACACTTCTTACTCCAGCCCTGAATTAGGAGCACAGGGCTCTGAGAACTCAAACAAAGCTCCTGTGACACATGCTGTGCTTGAAGCCTCTCCTGAAACCAAAGGATCAAAGCAAACAGAGGACTGGAATTGCCGTTCAAGATCTTCAAACGCATTTAAGATAAGAAAAAAAGCCTCGCAAAAACCAAAAAGCTATCTTACTCAGCATTTTAATTGGGAGTTGATAGAGTCCTATTCTAACAAAACCACTGGAGCATCCATGCTACCACTGAATCCCAAGACTTGGATGCAGGGCTGAGTTTTCCACCAGTGAGGAGCAGGAGGCACCACATGGCAGACTGTGCAGAGCAGCCTTTGTTCTGGGACCTGGTGAGGAAAACATCTGCCAGGCCCAAAGCACAGCTCCCTCTGGGGCGATAGGATCTGACCTTGGAGCACAGGAAGCAAGCTTTGTTCCAGGCAGCAGGGAAGGCGGTGCTACCACACCAACACCGCGCAGGGTTTGGGACTTCGGAGACCTGCAGGTGGTAAAACGAGAAGCCTTCTGCCGCTCACCTCAGACGGAGCACCCGGGTGCCTCTGCAGAGCTGCTCTTGTTTGGACAAGCATGTTTGCTCTGGTGACTATCTGAATGATGACTCACTCCAACAAGCCAGGGCACCCTACCGCACACAGCCCCGAAATGCTGACTTAGGGCTTGGGATGCAAATCCGACAGGAAGCAGCGCTTCCCGACCAGGGCCACCCAGGCCTGGTCACTGCTTGCCACTACCCTCCTCCAGTTGCACTCCCAGCCTGGATGACGAACCCAAAGAGAAGATGACAAGAACAACAAAACTGTATAAAATACTACAGCTCTTGGAGCACTTCTAAAGTTGACTTTTTTTTTCTTTTAAATTTGAGCTCTGCCAAACTGACAGCCCAACCGTGAGTTCCTTGTGTGCCTCTGAGGGACTCAGGGCAGGTGGGTGCTGGATGCCGCATCAGCACCCTGTCCCTGTCTCAGGAATGCTGCCCAGCACCGCATCCCTGGCTTGGAGGTGAGCCTGTGGCCACCCGCTGGTGGCACTCCTCCAGCCACTTCCACTTTTGTCTCCCCAAGCATGTGAGAGTCACAACCCGTGACGAGCCGGGCAGTAATTGCCATATCGATTTCGACGTTCCTCCCGCCGGAGCAACGCCTGTAACTGTAAACCATAAACCTTTTAATATCCCGCTCAATTATGAGGAAAACAACTCCTGAGCAGCAGCACGGCGGGAGCATCATTCAGGGCCTGCTGCTGAGCCTGGCTGGGGATGGCCAAACCACACTGAGAGACACTGTCAGGGGGACAGAGCGCAGACAGCCCTTCCATGTGTCACTGGCAATGTCAGTGCTCTCAACCCTTTTTGTGCTGACCTCACCAAAGAGCTGAAAATGCTGGAATGGAAACATGGAATGAGAAGACAGATAAACAAACTGATGGTGTGCCATCAGAACGTGACTTAGTGCTCGTGCAACCTCTGGGCTGCTCACAAATCCAAAAGAAAGAGCCGAGGAATTAAGCAACTATGTCTGGGCACTGTCACACAAGGCAGACTTACAATCTCTCTGTTATTTACAAACAGTTTCAGGGAAAGGGAAACAATCTGAGTGACTATGTGGCATTTAGAAAAAACATTCCCATCCACTGCAAAAAGCACAGAATCAGAGTATCCTGAGCCAGAAGAGACACATGCAGTCCAACTCCTGGCCCTGCATGGGACAGCCCCAAGAATCCCACTATTTGCCTGAGAGCATTGTCCAAACACTCCTTGAGCTCCTGCAGCCTTGAGGCTCTGGGCACTTCCCAAGTCAGGTGCTTTGGTGACACAAGAATGAGATCAGTGGAGCTCACTTCCAATCCCTGACTCCAAATCCTGATGTTGGTCACCTTACCAGCCCTTTCCCCAGGAAAAGGGGCAGGTTTGGAGACACTCAGCCTGGAGAAGGCTCCCACCTTGCTCTGTGCAGACCTGACCCGCTTTTGTCTCACTGTGCTGCGAGCCAGCCAGGCTTTGTTGCCATGGTGAAAGCTCTGACATGTTTAGTTTTCCCACTAATTTCCTGCTGCACTAAAGCGATTGCTGCTCTACACCTCACTGCCATGGCACAGCAACAAGGAACCCCAACACCCCCAGAAACAGGGAAGAGATCCAGCCACATGCTGGTCACTGCCAACAGCACTTTAGCTACACCTCCTAAATATCCTAAACCAATCTGCCTTTAAAGCCCTACAAAAGTTCAAGACATTTGACTGTCACTCAGAAAGGAACTAGACAATTCAGTAATCTAATAATTACCTTAAAAGAAGGTGGTGCATTTCAAATCCCAGATGGCAGTCACCAAACCACCACATTTTCCTTTGGGTTCACATGAAGGGACTGAGTTCATTCCCATCTGTGTCAATGGTAAGTGAAAACAAGGATCCAGTTGTGTCTATGGGACCAGCAGCACACACACACACACACACACACACACACACACACACACACACACACACACACGAGGAAAAGCAGAGACTAAGGCCCCCACTGTCAGCTGATGACTCAGAAACTGCACAAGCGCCCACTGAGTGGGAAAATACCTATAGTCAGCCTTCACTTGTCATTTTACTGTGTAATGGGAGTCTCAGCTTGGATGAAAAACACATGAATATTTTGTTCTGACTAAGCACAGGTTTCCCCGTGTACCTCAGCTCTGCCAGGGCAGTGGGCACACGACACCCACGCTGCAGCAAGGGGGAGGGAGCGACCGTGATTTCCTTCTCCACCAACTCTGCACTTTGTTTCTAACATAAACCAGCTGAATTAACCAGCAGAAAGGAAAAGTCTTTGGATTTTTTTTTATCTTACACTTCCCAGAGCTCAGGGGAAAAAAAGCCTCTGTGGAAGCCAAGTATTAAAATCCTTGTACAGAGAATGAAACAGAATGATTTTTAGTGGTTTCCAAAGAGATTGTGCTTGAAAACAAACAGTTGCTGTACGACTGACAACCCCCTCACTGTGTCAGAGAGACGGGAGAACATAGATGGGCTTTGTAGAGCTGAGAACATGCTCCTTCATGGCTGCTGGGGAGCAGTTCGATTTTATTAATGGTACATCTACATGTGCAAAGAAATAGAGCACGAGCTAAGCAGTATCATAATCAGTTTGCTGGGGGAGTCCTCCGACCTCCAAAACTGCTGAAAGCAGCCACAGCTGCTCCAGCCTCGGGGGGCAGAGGACATCGGCTACAACAGGAGCTTCCCGCAAAAGAGCACCATTGTCTGCCGGCCACCTGGGAACGAGCAGACCTGCCATAAATCACCCAGCATATGATCCTTTCTCTGTCCAAGGCAGGGGAGAGGCCGGGACAGTTCCCGGCAGCAGCGGTGGCTCGGTGGGAGCCGGGAAGAGCCGCGCAGGCTGCCCGGAGCCCGCCTGTCAGCAGCACTCCAGCCAGGCTGATAACCTTGACAGAGCCACTTGCAAGATTACAGCCCAAGGATTTTCTACAAGCACATCGAGAGAGGAAGGACTAAGTACCAAGACTAATACTTTTCATCTTTGGTTGCTGCCAGTGCTGTGAGCTTAAACAAAAATTTGGGGCACACAGAGACATGATCACACTGTCACAGTGACTGACAAGCAAACCCTTTCCTGTAGCACAAATTATTTCAGTTGAAAGGGGCACAGACAAACATCCTTAAGAATTTAGATATACACGTGACAAGAGGCATTTTTTCCCTTAATTTCTTCACTGGCACTGTCTGAAGACTGTATCGCAGAAGATCTAACTGGCTCTGCCCACCTGGCAAGGGTACCCTGAGCATCAGCACCGCTCCAGACTCCTGCGAGCCTGCAGGAGCAGCACGACACCTGAACAGACTGTATCCTTCCATTCCACAGACAGGAACCAGCTCCAATTAGGCTCAGTGCTGCAATTGAGCGTGTTATCTGATCACACTTCACACACAATGACACACAGCTCATAAACTGTGCTCCTTCCATTAGGAACACTTCATGTTGCGAAATGCCACAATTAGTTTTTAGGCATCAGCTTCAGTGCAGTTGCCTTTGCCCAAGAGCAAGAAGCCTCAGGGCTCCAAAGATACTGTGCACTGAGAGGGGCCAGAAACACACCTGGTGATGAACCTGAACACAGGCAAAAAATTCAGAAACGGTCCAGGTTACATGACAGCAGATCCTAGAGCCTTAAAAAAATCCCTGTGCCCACAATATGGGTCTGTCACACACCCATCCCTGCTATCCTCCATACACATTCCAAAGGTATTCCTGCAATTAACACTCTCTGCATGGACGGAGGTTATGCAGGAACAGGCACAGCTGACAGCCCAAGATGGCCAAAGAGCCAGGACAAGCTGAGACTGACTTCTGTAGGTAAGGAAAAACCTGGAAAAGATGTGTCTTCCCTTCTGCTGCAGAAATCCACGCACACTTTCCCAGCCTCAAAAACACCTTGCTGCGTCCCTCTCATTCAGAACTCCTTCCAACAGGACCAACCACATTTTAAAAGTTATTGGAGGGAGACAAGAAACATCCATCTGCTTGCTGAAAGGCAGCAGACGCACACAGCCTCCAAATCCAGACTTTAATTGAAACACTTTAATCTGCTGCCGCGGCCCCGCATTCTCTGTATTCCCAGTAGTGCCGAGGCGTGCGCTCAGCTAATGGAGCTCTGACAGTCGTCCTGGGCCTGGCTCCCCATCAAACCATGCTGGCCTCCAGCTCCAGGCCCACAGTTGCACGCTGATACCCCACAGACTCCCTTTCTTCTAAACCATCTCCCAAATGGACTGTAATTAATGTCCTGTAACTGCAGCCGACGCTTTAAGGAGCCGAAGGCAGAGCCAAACCATACAGGAGGGTGGCAAATGTTGAGGAGATCCCGAGCTACAATGGCAACACCCAACTGGGCTGTTGGGAGCAGCCACCTCCTGCATTGCACAACACCACTGCTCAGGCCAGTCCCTTCATCCATCTGCAAATCAAGGTAGTAACTCAACACACGCAGGTCACTCCCGTCAGCAGGCCCTAGGCAGGATTTGGGAAGCTGGTTAGGCTCCCACTCCAGTCCCTGGGAAGACATGGCCAGTTTCTCTGCATGGCTCGGCTGACCTGCTGCAGGCTGTGCTGAATCACCCTCTGGACAAGCTGACCCCAGCAGTGCCATTCCAGGCCAGGTGAACCACAACCCGCTGCTGCTGTGCCTTGCACTGTGCCAGAGCATGTCTGGTATCTGCACCTGCATCCCCATCTCACTCCTGCTCCTTCAGATAGGTTCTCAGGAACTGCAGCTCCCAAATCCCACAGGGAGGCTTCCCAGTGCTGCATTCACCTCTGACAGCTGTCACAAACCCTGCACAGGCAGTCACTCCTGCACACACTGCAGCTGAGGGGCACAAGTCAGCACTCATACCTTAATTTCAAACCTTTAATGGCCAAAGCACCTCCAAGAAGAGCATCTGCACTCTTGCCACCACAGCCATAAAGTGCAGGCCTAAGCCCATCTTCCCAGGATAAAGTTCCACATGTTGCACAGAGGGATGCTGGAGTCTTTCCCAACACACCTGCACTGCACAAGGGCCAGCTCTTTCCTACAGCTCTTCCAAGCTGCAGCTGCCCTGGCTGGAAATTGTCCCAAACACTGGATGCAGAGAATAAATGAGAAGCATCAGCAACATTTCTCTGGGATCAGACCATATGCTCTGAAGGACCCAATGCTTCAAGATAACACCTGGCCAGGTCTAACAGGCTGCAGTGAGATCCAGCTCTGCTGCTGCTGTGCTGTCCCAGGATCTCTGATGTGCAGAGCAGAGCTCAGCTCAGCTCCCCCCACACACGCTGGGCTATTTTTGAGCTCAACGTGTCAGTTCCACTGGCTGTGGGAGTTTGTTTGTGTGGGATAGCATGATTTGACTACTTTGAATCTTGGCTGAAGCCACATAATTCCCTTTTCATGGAACCCTTCTGACGGCCATTTAGCAGAGAGGGCGAGGTTTAGCCTCAACTAGAGAGACTTGGGGTCAGAATTGCTAGAAAAAGACACATAATGACTAATAATGAATCAGCCTTCAGTGGTTTCTTCATTTAAGTGTTAACACAGCATATTAAACCCCTGGCCTGGGATCAACAGAAAGGCCCTGAACGCATTAAATGAGTACAATGGTTTAACTAGAGAATTTCCAAATTGCTCTATTTAAACCTGTGCAAGCTCCAAGCCTGTTCAACCTTTGCTCTTGCAGGTTCAGCTAAATGCAGTGTCTTGCTGGGGGTGTCCAGAGCATGAGACCCACCATGATCACACAAGGAAGTCACAACTCTCAGGAGAATCTTTTCAGCCAGGGAGAATTTCCACCACAAGCTGTGAATTCTACTCTGCTGGCAATGCTAGAGCAACTTCCCAAAGCTTTACTTTCATGGGGAAAAAGACAGAGTTGTTATGCAATCGTCTTGGTGAGAGCAAGAAGGGGCAGCCACTGCACAGGGCTGATACAGGACTCGGTGAGAGGACATGGGAAAAAGGAGCTTAGAGCTGCTTCTCCGTGAAAATGTCTAATACTCAAAGAGCCCAGTCTCCCAGCAACACACTGCCATTTCCTTATTTCCCTCTCACGTAATTCCTCCTTCAAACACAAATGAGGAGACAGCTTCTAGAAACCCTCATTAGGCCTTTGCAGCATTCACCAGACCTCTGTGAGACCCTCCTGGAAAACAGACACCGATCCCTGTCTGTGCCACAGCCCTGCCTCCTCCTGCTCCTGTCAGTGGCTCTTCCTCACAGGGGAAGCCTCTGTACTTGCCAAAAGGTGCCACCACCTCATCCATCAGGTGTTGATTGCCTCCTGCTGCAGCAGCCCCAAAGCTCTGGTACAGCAAATATTCCGGAGGAACAGAATCCAGACAGGAGATGGGAAGCAGACAGGTAGAGGAGAGGTAGAGAAGTTGTACCCACCTCACCCCCAAAATAAGCTGAGCCACACAGCTGAGAAGTAGCTGTTAATTATACTGGCTCTATTCTAATATTCTACCTGTCCAGAAAGGTTCAGGACATGCCACAGGCCCCCTAGCTCACCCTGCCCACTGTCAGCTGCCTCTCCTGTTTCCACCTGTTAGCATCTCAAGAAGCAGCCTGGTCTCCAATTCAATCATGCTCTGGCATTAACATCTTGGTAATCAAATGTTATTTGCTATAGCAAGAAAAACATTGTAATGAAACATAAAATGTCGGTACTTCAGCCCACAGTTGATACAGGCAATGGCTCTCTGAGGTTTTAGGAAATACTCCCTCTTATTCCCACTGTGACAACTCTGCTTAGCCAAAGTTCATTTCTAGCTTTTAGGCTTTTGCTAAATCTCCCCACTAAATGAGAACTAAAATACAACTCTCCTGCAGCACACAAGCGAGGAGAACAAAGGCCCTGTGAGCAGCAGCTGCCTGAGGAATTAGCCATCCACAGCCATCAGCTTTCCTTATGGCCAGGAGAAATAAGAAGCAGGACAGGTGAAGCACCACCAAACACTGGAAAAGAAAAGAAAAGAAAAGAAAAGAAAAGAAAAGAAAAGAAAAGAAAAGAAAAGAAAAGAAAAGAAAAGAAAAGAAAAGAAAAGAAAAGAAAAGAAAAGAAAAGAAAAGAAAAGAAAAGAAAAGAAAAGAAAAGAAAAGAAAAGAAAAGAAAAGAAAAGAAAAGAAAAGAAAAGAAAAGAAAAGAAAAGAAAAGAAAAGAAAAGAAAAGAAAAGAAAAGAAAAGAAAAGAAAAGAAAAGAAAAGAAAAGAAAAGAAAAGAANAAAAAAAAAAAAAAAAAACCAAACCAAAATACTGGTGAGGGGTGACCAGGTGTGGGTCATTACAAAACGTGCAGAGCTGGTATTGAACAATCCCATCTGACACGAGGCTGATGAGTTCAGGGCAGCCGGCACGGGGCTTATCACACGGGCAGGAAGGCTGGCTGCAGGGAGCAGTCTCCAGTCAGCCCGGAGACACGTGCCTGCTGTGGCACGGCTCGGGCAGGAGCAGCACACAGCACCCGCCAAGGCTTCCCACACTCCGGGCTGAGAGCACTGTGCACCTGAGGACAGAAATCCAGGCAAGTCCCGGAGCCCCCCGCACTCAGAGACCAGAGTGTACCAAACCAAGCCTGAGCGCTCCCCGAGCAAAGCCCAGCTCTCCATGAAGTCTGCCAGCTCACTTTGCATCCTAGTTTCCAGTGCCACAGTGCCCACCTCCATGAACTCTGGTGAAAAATGTGTTCCACTGATGACTCCAATTCACCCAAAGACAAACCACAGAAACTAAGCCTGTTCCCTCAGGGAAGGGAACATCCAGCGAGGGCAGAGCTGCCTCCCGTTCTCCAGAAAAGGCTTAGCTCCTTAAAAACCTAAAGAAAAATCTGCTCAGTTCTAGCCTTTCTCCAGTTGTGCTTGTGCTGGTAGAAGGGCTGTGTTCTGCCAAGGATTAAAGCATCATGGATTTGGGTTACTATCCAGTAAAATAACTCCAGATACCCCTTAAACAGGATCCCATGACACACAGCCAGTGAAACTTGCCCCAAGCTTTGCCCATCCAGATATTACTGAAATTTTATCCAAAACTAATTTGACAACCAGCCTGCAAGAAGATAAGGCAGCACAGCAGGAAGATCACTGCACTTGGGAAGGAGCTGTGTTCTCCCAGGACTGTCAATTCCATTTCAAGAGAAAGATAGATATGAAAGTGACTCCTATCTCCCAGTGAAACAATCCATGAGAGCAGTGCAGCTACAGCAAGTACACACTGCTCCGTGCTCCAGCTGCACCTCCAGTCACATGGAACTGATGGAAGGGATGGAACCAGGACAGCAGAGAGCTCTCAGCAGTGCCCAGTGACCATAGCATCCCTCTCTGTCCTCCTCAGCCCCAACAGCTCCTGAAGGCTCAAACACAACACCCAAAGGGCACGGGAACATAAGGTATGTGCTCCTTGGCACACTCACAAACATTCCCTGACCAGCCCTTATGAAAAAATGTGGCATTAAAAACAACCCCACCGCCCGAAGAGAGCTGGAATTCTAATGAAGTCACTTGGATGATTTATAAATGGAAATTCTGCGGAAAACCATTCATTCAGCAGGTCACTCTGAAGATTTTTATCACAGAAAAAAGTGTTTCTTGCAAAAGATGAGAAGATACAAAAGGAAGGGGGACAGAAGGAGGGATGCAGCAAGATATCCTGCAGGTGCCCTATTCATCCCAGTCAGAGCTGTGGCTCCAGTTCCTGCCCAGCCACCAGAGCAGCTCTGACAGAGCACGAGAGTCCAACTTTGCATGGGCAGGGACTGAATGTAAATTGCTGCCTTGGTTAATACGTAAATTGCCAACTGTTCCCTTCTATTCCATCGGCTCCAGCAGAGACAATTATGAATACAGGCCTCCTGCCCTTTGGGATGATTAACATTCCCCCTCCTCAGTGTCCCCAGCACTGCTGACCCACATTCAGCTCCTGAAATGCAGTTCTATGTAAACTGCAACATTCAGTGTCAGCAGAACGTGCCAGCCCAGCAAGGCCAGGCACTCTGCTCCTCTCTCTAAATAAATGCAGTGCTCAACTTCCCAAGGGCCAGGAAAACCCCAGTCCTTTAAGATCAGACCAGACACCCAACTACCCTCTGCTTCTCTTTTTAGGGAAAAAGGGACACAAGCCAGGAATGCTCTGGGTGTTATCTTGAGCTGTCATGTCAAAGTCCACTTGACCTGGTAAATGTCCGTCGGAAAGAAAAACAGGATCCAACACTCATCCACAGATCACCTCTAATTCCAGGCTCAGCAATGGACACCAGCCGACACCGTCACCTATTTCACCTTCAGGAAAAGGCCCAAAATCACGGGGTACATCTATTTCCAAGCTGACACAGACACTCACAGTGGAATTCCATCTGAGACGGTGGAGGAGCGCGGCTCGCAAGGAGGGGGGCATGATGAGCAAACCTGCTTTTCTCTAAGAGAATGTGACATGGGGTCAAGTTTGTGCAGGGATTTGGTGGCTATATTTGAACTGCCCGATTCACTTACGCAGCTACTACTGGGAGAGCAGGATCACCTCAGGAAGGGGCTGCCAGCACAGGCAGCAACCGGGCTGCGCTTGTGTTTTGTGATCAAAGAATTCTTTCAGATTCCTAAATGGGACCATTTTGCCAAGGTTTTACTCACTTCCAAGTTGTTTCCATTAAGTCAAAGTGTTAAAAGTGTAACCGTGATGAAGACAAGCTCGCAGTAGCATTATTTTGTATTTCTGCTGCCAGTCAAAAACGCTTCCCCGTAAGGATTTGCCCTTTCCAATGCATTTACATCAACACCTCTCCTCTAACCTCATGAGTCCCAGAACTCGAACCAAACAGCTCCTTTCTCCTTCCCCGCTCCTCTCCCAGAGCCAACAGCAACAGTTCTGTCAGCGAAGGAAAAGTACTGAACCCACAGTGCTCAGGGTCTGCAAGCAGAATCCAATCCATTCACTCGCACTCCTCTCCAGAGGCTGGGATTTGAAAGGAAACCTGACCTCGGAGCTGAGAAAGCTTCCAGGTCAAGTTTCAGCTCCAAGCTATCCCAGCTCAGGCAAACAGATGGCAGTTGTTCCAGCACAGGTATTTCCCCAGGCTCGGGGAGCTCCCAGAGTTCAGAGGAACAGGGACTGGATCTCCTCCGTGCAGGGAATGTGCTGCAGGTCAAACCTGCCGCTCCAGAGCCCCCAGCACCTCACCATCCCATCAGAAAACTTCCTCCTGATGTCCACAACCCACCCTCAGTCACTCCAGGGCAGCAGTAATGAGTGTAAACTGCTATAAAGCAAAGCTTTCCAAGCTTAGTACCCCCTTCTGTCACTCAAAGACAACATGCAAAATCCAGCCTTGGCCCTGTAAATGTGGAACACAATTTCCAGACAAAATTTGTGAGCATATTCTGCCATTCTTTGGACAAAATCAACTATTCCTGCACAAAAGATGGTCTCTGCTTTGGTATTTTGCAAACTTCAGAATCAGCACCACTGATAAGAAACCTTGACCCAAGGAGGGAGTCTGGAAACAGGAACAGGAAAGCAACTTGGAGCTAGATCCCTCCTTTTCCAGGAGTGATCTC
The DNA here is from genome assembly GCA_013397095.1 of Sterrhoptilus dennistouni. Taxonomy (NCBI): domain Eukaryota; kingdom Metazoa; phylum Chordata; class Aves; order Passeriformes; family Zosteropidae; genus Sterrhoptilus; species Sterrhoptilus dennistouni. The sequence continues at coordinate 895,786 of VWZU01010241.1, forward strand.
CACTCAGAGGGGTCAGTCTCCTGCACCTGAAGCACCTGAACCCATCATTCTCTTTCTCTCAGAAAGGTTCAAGTTTATCACGGGGAGAACACAGACAACTCAAGTGCAGGTTGAATTGTGGCATTGAGAACTTGCAGGTACAAAACAGCATCAGGGCAGGCAAATACAGCCCAGCTCTGAAAAGAACTGTCCAGGAGGTGTTATAACTGATGTTTAAATAGCCCCTGAAATTAATTCCACTTTATTATCCGGGCGAAGAGCCAAAGCTCCAACAAACCAAAACAACGCTGCCCCTGAAACTGGCAGAGGGACAACCCCAGGAAAGTGACAGAGGGGCAATCCCTGAAAGTGACAGAGGAGCAAGCCCTGAAAGTGACAGAAAGACAAGCCCAGCCAACACCATCCTCCCTCTGCAGCGCTTCCAAGGAGCCAGCACGGAGCCAAGAGTAGGGCAGGCACAGGGCTTTGGTTCAGGCCTGTCTGCTGCCTGTCCATGCCAGCCCTGCTTCCCGCTGCTCTTCTCCTGCCGCAGCTCTCGGGAAGATCCCGGTGCATGCAGCACGACGAGCCCTTTCCGGGAGCTCGGTGTCACCGGCACGATCGGGAGTACAGCAGCGGTACTGCCGTTCCTCACGGATCTCCAGCCGTGTTCCAGGGCTCGCCAGTGCCTGGATCCACCCGGATCTCCTGCCATGTTCCGGGGCTCACCTGGAGCGCGGCCGTACCTGGATCCACCTGGATTCGCCTTTCCCTCGGGAGGCCCTTCCTCGCTCTATTCCCTGCGGTTTCCCACGGCCCTGAAGACTCGGCCACGATCGATTCTCATCGTTCCGGTAAGAAACGACCTGTCCCCCGCTTGCCCTCCGTGTGCCCCCCGGCACGCCGGGAGCATGCCCGGGTACCACGGGAGCATCCCCCCGCTCCACCTCCACGTTATCGCGGTGCCACGGGACCCGCGGGGACACCCGTGTCACCCGTGACAGCGGCTCCGCTCCCCGGCAGCGCCCGCTCGGGGCTGGGGGGGCTCG
>VWZU01010241.1:906446-916959 GCA_013397095.1 Sterrhoptilus dennistouni
CCGGGGCACTGCTGCCCGCGCAGCCCGTCCGACCCCAGCCCCTGCCCCACGGGGAACGCAAGGTGCAGGAGAAGGAAGCGCAGTTCAACACCACCTACATCGACTGGGTGGAGGCCAACCTGCTCAACATCTACGCCTTCAACCACAGCGTCCGGAGGAGTAGGGTGAGCCGAGGTGGTCGCCACTGCCGCGTCCTCCGCGGGCTGACTGTCCCCGGGGGTGCCGGGGCCGTGGGGTGCGCAGGGCACGGCAGCCTCTGCCACGGCGGCCGAGCAAAGTCCAGCCTTCGGTTCGAACCGCCGTGGCCCGACCTGCCCGGCCAGCACCTCACCTGCCCCTGTCCCCACAGCCCGAGGGCGTTCGGGTGTCGGTCAATGTCCTCTCGGACCAAAACGACCGGCCCGTCCTCTTCGTGGTGAGGCAGAAGGAGGCGGTGGTCTCCTTCCAGGTGCCGCTCATCCTCCGGGGCCTGTGAGTACCAGCGAGGCGGGCAGGGAGTTCCCCAGGCTGGGATTCCCCATGCAGGAGTTCCCCAGGCTGAGATGCCCCACGCAGGAACTCCCAGGGCTGGGATTCCCCATGCAGGGGACCCTGGGAGGGGTCGGTGGCACACAGGGCACACAGGGCTCTCCCTGCCCAGGTACCAGCGGAAATACGCATACCAGGAGGTGAGCCGCACGCTCTGCCAGCCACAGACCAAGGCCGAGGTGGAGACCCAGCACTTCTACGTGGATGTCTCCACGCTGTCCCTCAACACTTCCTACCAGCTGCGGGTCACCCGTGTGGAGAACTTTGTGCTGCAGTGAGGGGAGCCCCCTGCCCTTGTCCCCTGCCCTGCCTGCTGCCTGTGGGGGCTCTGGGGGCTGTGGACTCCCCTGGCTACCCATCACCTTTCCTGTGCTCTCTGCAGGACCAATGAAAGGTTCAGCTTCAATGCCACGGCTGCCCAGCCACAGGTGAGGGCAGCTAGCACGGCGTGGCACGGGAGGGGTCTGCACCCAGGAGGGGAGCGTGGCCACCGTGGCAGCAACAGGCCCTTTCTTCCCACAGTACTTCAAGTACGAGTTCCCCGAGGAAGTGGACTCGGTGATCGTGAAGGTGACCTCAGCCATGGCTTTCCCCTGCTCCGTCATCTCCATCCAGGACATCCTGGTACGTCTGGGCAGTGGCTCTCCTCTCTGGGTGACACGTGGTGCCTGGTGAGGCTGACAGCCCCTCTGCCCCGCAGTGCCCCGTCTATGACCTGGACAACAACGTGGCCTTCATCGGGATGTACCAGACCATGACGAAGAAGGCGGCCATCACGGTGCAGGTGGGCACAGGGCTGTGCCGTGGGGCTGTGCCGCGGGGCTGAGCTGCTCCCAGTCCCTGCTTGGTGCTGCCAGGCACTGCTGGCTGCTGGAGCCCACAAAGGATGGCCCTGGGATAAGCTCTGGCGTGGGAGATCCCCTGCTGGGCTCTGCTGACCCCCATCTCTTGCTGCAGAAGAAGGATTTCCCCAGCCATAGCTTCTATGTGGTGGTGGTGGTGAAGACAGAGGATGAGGCGTGTGGGGGGGCTCTGCCCTACTACCCCCTCTCCAAGGATGCCTCTCCAGGTTTGCAGTGGGGCTCCCACCACGGGCTGTGTGTGGGGACAAGCTGGGGACAGGGCAGAGAGCTGAGTCCTGTCCCTGCCTTCTTCCAGATAAACCCGTAGATCAGCCCAACCGGCAGAAGACACTGGAGGTGATGGTGTCACCCGCCATAACCTGTGAGTCTGGGAGGGGCTGGGGTTGCTGGGCTGTGTGAAGACCCATGGCAGGTCCCCCAAAGTGCCACCCCCACTGAGGGCCTGTCCTGGCTCTGCACAGCCGAGGCCTACGTACGCAGTGTTCTCTTCTGCCTCGGCATCTTCCTCTCCTTCTACATCCTCACACTGCTCATCGCCTGCTGGGAGAGCTGCCGGTGAGTGCCCGGGTACCGCTTCCCCTCTGGGTGCTGAGCCCATGGCACAGTCCTGGTGGGGGCCCTGGGGCTCTGTGCCCTTGGGCTGAGAGCTGCTTTCCTTGGCAGGCAGCACAAGAGAAAGGGGCTTCTGGCGGCCATGGATTCACCCAGCCTGGACACAGGTGAGGGCTGGAGGCAGCAGCCAGCAGCATAGAGGGGTCTGCCTAGGGAATTCCTCATTATTCTGCCCCCTTGAGCCTGTGGCAAAGCCTTTGCCTCTGCAGGAGTATCCCCTGAGTCCCTGGGGATAAATCTCAGTGTCAGGGGGACAGGGAGGTCCCAGACTTCTCTGCTGTGGGGCTGGCAGTGCTGTGCTGGGGCTTTGCATCTCACCAGGTCTGTCTCTTTCTTCTCGTGGCTTTCCGGGGACTCCCAGCATCGCTCCTGGGTAGGTGCCAGCTCTGTCCTTGGCTCTGTGCTCACCTTGTGCCAGGGCAGGGGTGGTGGGAGCTGCTTTGTGCCCAGTGGCCGTGCAGCCCTGGGACGGGTGCCACCAAGGGTGACAGGGACCCTCCTGTCCCACAGGTCACTCCCGCAGCATCCCTGACTCCTTCCTGAACCATGGCCCCTACGACAGCTACGGTTATGGCTCCTTTGGTGAGTGCCACATGCTGTCCCCTGTCACTCACCCCCTGCCTGTGGGCTGCGTCCACCCTCTGCCTGTCCTTGTCCTTGCAGGGAATGGCTCCTCCAGCAGCACCGAGGGCATCACAGACAGCCTGGGCTCAGCAGAGGTCTCCTACAGTTATGTGGGTGAGTTATTGGGCCATTGGTGTGGCTGCAGCCCTGTGGAGCCTCGTGCCCAGTGGCATCCTGGCTCTGCCCCCTCCAGCTCTGGGCAGGGTCCTGGGGCTGCCAGCCCTTCCGTGCAGCCCCCAGCGGGGTCTCCGTCGCTGACACACCTCAGGGAGCTCTGCTCCAGTAACTCTGGCTTTCCTTTGAAGGGCAGGAGCAGTTCAAGCGGCGCACGCCCTCCGCCCCGATGAGGCCACTCAGCATTGCCATGGGTAGATGCTGGTACTGGGCAGGGTTGGGCCAATCAGGGCGAAATCTGCCCAGCCCCAAGCTGTGCCCAGGGCACAGAACCCCTGCTCCCCTCTGTCAGAGCAAGGGCAGCACCTGAGCGGCTGCAGAGCAGGACATTGTCCGCCTGGCCCTTGGTATTCCCCAGCTGGCAGAGCCCTGGAGAACAGGCACAGGACAATGCTTGCCCACATGGGCACAGCCACCATGTGTCCCCAGGGCAGGGCTGTAGGGAGGTGAATCCTGTTCCCAGTGTGAGGTGGCAAGGAGGCAGCCCAGTGGTTAATTGGGGGTGATTTGGGTTCTGCGGGGTGGGCAGTGAGGCAGGCTGGCCCAGGGGCTCTGCTGATGGCCTTGGCTTGGCTGCAGGGGAGCGGTCACTGGAGAACGTGGCCGGCCGGCCGCGCCTGGACTCGCTAAGCTCTGTGGAGGAGGATGACTACGACACGCTGGCCGACATCGACTATGACAAGAATGTCATCCGCACCAAGGTGTGTGTTTCCCCCCAGCCGTGCCAGCTGCTCCCTGCTGGCCAGGCAAGCCACTGACCCCCCTCTCCTTCCAGCAATACCTGTGCGTGGCCGACCTGGCGCGCAAGGACAAGCGGGTGCTGCGGAAGAAGTACCAGATTTATTTCTGGTGAGTGGGAGGCAGTGGGCAGGGGGGCACCAAGCAATGTCCCAGCCTGGGGTGCACAGCAGGGACCCCATGACAGCCCCACTCTCTCCCAGGAACATTGCCACCATTGCTGTGTTCTATGCCCTCCCTGTCATCCAGCTCGTCATCACATACCAGACAGTGAGTGTGGCCAGGGAAGCAGGGAGGGGCTCTTGGGAGCTCTGAGGGCTGCAGTCCCAAACCGTGCTCCCCAGCATGATGGGGACATCCCTGGGATCCCCTGTGTCCCTCACCCTGCTCGTGCCCACAGGTGGTGAATGTCACTGGCAACCAGGACATCTGCTACTACAACTTCTTGTGTGCCCACCCACTGGGGAACCTCAGGTGGGTTGGGAGGACGGTGGAGGGTGGCTTGGGGTCCCCTGTGCCCAGGACTGGGCTGCAGCAGGACCCCGGGAGGGAGGAGGGTCCACAGCACCCACACCAGGACTGGCCCCTCGCAGCGCCTTCAACAACATCCTCAGCAACCTGGGCTACGTCCTGCTGGGTTTGCTCTTCCTGCTGATCATCCTGCAGCGTGAGATCAACTACAACCGTGCACTGCTGCGCAATGACGCCCACGCCCTGGTGAGGGACAGGGCTGCCTGGGGGGCCTCGGGCTGCCTGGGGAAGCTCAGCCTCCCAGGACCCCACACTTCCCCTCCTTCCCTCTGCTCTGCCGTGCAGGAGTGTGGCATCCCCAAGCACTTTGGGCTCTTCTATGCCATGGGCACCGCCCTCATGATGGAGGGGCTGCTCAGCGCCTGTTACCATGTCTGCCCCAACTACACCAACTTCCAGTTCGGTGAGTGCACCCCCGGTCCTCTCTGACCCACACCAAGGCCACCCACGCTCCTCTCACCTCTGTGCCCCCCCAGACACCTCCTTCATGTACATGATCGCGGGGCTCTGCATGCTGAAGCTCTACCAGAAGCGTCACCCGGACATCAACGCCAGCGCCTACAGCGCCTACGCCTGCCTGGCCCTCGTCATCTTCTTCTCCGTGGTGGGCGTGGTGAGTACAGTGAGTGCTGAGGGAGGGGGGCTGGCTGCCACCACAGCTTACTGCCCGGCCCCCTGCTTGCCCTGCAGGTCTTTGGGAAGGGGAACACGGCCTTCTGGATTGTCTTCTCTGTCATCCACATCGTGGCCACGTTGCTGCTGAGCACACAGCTGTACTACATGGGGCGCTGGAAGCTGGGTGAGGGGGCGGGGTACCATGAGCGAGGTGGGTGGGGACAATGTGGTGGCCTCCTGGTGTCACCTCCCCTCTCCCCACAGACTCGGGCATCCTGCGCAGGATCCTGCACGTGCTGTACACTGACTGTGTCCGGCAGTGCAGCGGGCCCATGTACGTGGTGAGTGTTGGCACCATGGCCCCTAGCTCTGCAGAGACTCTTCCAGGCAGCCCCCCAGAGCAGCCACCCCTTACAGCCCCCTCCTCTTCTGCAGGACCGAATGGTGCTCCTGGTCATGGGGAACATCATCAACTGGTCACTGTGAGTGCAGAGCTGGGCATGTGCCAGATCCCACCCTGCTTCTCCTCATCCCTGCTGCCACCCCCACACGGCTCCTGCAGCCCTGCCATCCCTCCATGGGGCTGGGCTGAGGACGGGCAGCTCGTGGCAGTTGTGAGCCCAGCATGACAGGTCCCCCTGCAGCTGTGGCACGCCAGAGTCCCCATGTGCTGCCTGATCTCCTGGGGGCTGCAGACGTGCTTTGGGGACAGCGGGCGTGGCAAGGGGACCCCCAGGCTGACCCCACTGCCTGTCCCTGCCTCCCCAGTGCTGCCTACGGCCTCATTGTCCGCCCAAATGATTTTGCTTCTTACCTGCTGGCCATCGGTATCTGCAACCTCCTCCTCTACTTCGCCTTCTACATTATCATGAAGGTGGGAGTTGAGCCTGGGCCCCTGTGTGCCCAGCAGGGAGGGCAGGGCAGGGATGGGCACTGCTGCCAGCTCCTGCCCACATGGTGACCCCAGCCTCCCCCACAGCTCCGCAGTGGCGAGCGCATCAAGCTCATCCCCCTGCTCTGCATCATCAGCACCTCCGTGGTCTGGGGCTTCGCCCTCTTCTTCTTCTTCCAGGGTCTCAGCACCTGGCAGGTGAGCGGGAGGGTGGCACAGGCAGCGAGGTGGGCAGGGTGGCCATGGGCAGGCACAGTGACACCGGCCCTGTGCCCGGCAGAAAACTCCAGCTGAATCTCGGGAGCACAACCGTGACTGCATCCTGCTCGACTTCTTTGACGACCATGACATCTGGCATTTCCTCTCCTCCATCGCCATGTTCGGCTCCTTCCTGGTAGGTGCTGGTTCCACTGGCACAGCAGCCACTGTCCCCAGTTCCCCAGTTCCGCAGCTCCCCAGTGCCCTGCTCCCCTCACTCCCCTCTCTCCACAGGTGCTGCTGACGCTGGACGATGACCTGGACTGTGTCCAGCGGGACAAGATCTATGTCTTCTAGGAGCCTGCAGCCACCTGCTGCCCTGGGACTGTGCCAAACGCCCGGCTGCAGCCCCGGGAGGGGCACCCACCCCTGGGGAGGGATGTCTGCACTGCAGGTCCTGCCAACCACTCCGTCCCCCTCCCCACATAGCCCGGGGGTCCTGGTTTGCCTCCTCCCCATCAGCCGGGTCCCTCCAGGCACTTTGTGCCCATCTCTGGGCCCATCACAGCCAAAAATGGGGCTGGGGGCCACCGGAGCATCCGTCCTCAGTGGCAAGTGACACTGGAAAAGATGCTGCTGCTGCTCTGTGTCTGTGTGCCCGTGGGCACAGTGAGGGGATCGGGGCAAACGCTGTGCCAGCAGCCCCGTGGCCCCCCGAGCACGTGGGTGTGGGTCTCTATTCAGTGCCTGAGTCGAGTGGGTGGGAGGTGGGGGTACGTGGGGCCAGCACGGTGGTGGCAGTGGCCGGAGAGGCCCCACTCGTGTCTCCTCAGCGTCCCGGGAGGGGGTGGCCGCGGTGGGCCCCCGTCGCCACTGCCCATCGAGGTGCTGCGCTCCCCGCGCGTGGATCTGCTGGGAAGGGACTCGCATTAAAGTGTCTGCACTTTCCCCATGCCTGCTGCCGCCTGCCGGGGGTCCCAGGGGGCAGCTGCCACAGGCCCTGCTGTGGTGCTGGCTTCTTCTCCCCACGGGGTTTTGGGAGAGGGGAGATGGAGATGGTGCAGGGGTTGGGAAATGCTGCCACGTGTAGGGAGGGTGAGGGTGGCCTGTGGGTCACAGGGAGACCGGCAGCCCCACGGGTGGGTAGTGATGCCCAGGGGGGGTCCCATTTCATGGGCAGCAAAGTTCCCTGGGGGCTGGGGCCCCTGTGGCATCCTCACAGCGCGGTGCCAGGGATGCTGTATGCCCCGCTGTGCCCTGACCCGCTCCAGCTGGTGCCCGCGGGGCAGAGGGAATCCCGGGATCTGCGAGATGTGCAGGCGCGGTGCCCGCGGGATGCCTCGTTGCCGGCCCCGGCAGCCCTGAGCGGACACCGTGGGTGGCACCCGTGTCCCCGCAGCATCCCCGCGGGGGTACCCTGCTCCCGGCCCGGCTCCCGGCGGTGAGCGCACGGGAAAACCAGCCATGAAGTCAGGGCAGGAGCCCTCGGCGCTGCCGCCTGGCTATAAAAGGATTTACTCCATCAGCCCCCGGCCCGGTTCCGCCCTGGCCACGGCCCCGCTGGGGCGGAGGCACGCGGGGAATGCTCGAGCACGGGCTTTCGTCGCTGGTTTTCGGAGTCTTTCCCCAAATATGGTGCCTGGGATGGAGTCATGGAGCGCTGCGGGGCCGGACGCCCTGGGAGGGAGGGTTTGAGGGGGCGGACTCCGCGCCCCGCTGACATCATCGTCCCGCCGCCCGCCTTTTAGCACAAGGTCGGGGTCCCCGCGGGGCAGTGCGCTGGTCCCTCGCCGAGCATCGCCCTCGCTCTGTCCGCAGCCGCTTGTAAGTCCTGCCGCGGGGCGGGGGCGGGCGGCGGGGAGGGTCCCCCGGGTGGGAACGCCGGCCCCTGGCACGGGGGTGCTGCTCCCCGGCATGGGGACCCTGTACCTGGGATAGCGGAGCCGCTGCCAGGACTGCGATCTACTGCTGGATGGCGTGGATTGCGCTCCTCCGGGTGGAATGCGGCTCCCCGGGATGGGGATGCTGCTCCTCGGACTGCACCGCTGCTCCCCGGGGGAGGGTCAGGCTGCCCTGCTCGGGCTGGGGTCACTGCCGGGGTTCTGTCCTGCTCTTGCCCTTCAGAACCGTGTTCCCGGCGGCGCTGCGCAGCTGCGGGTCCCCGCGGTAGCCGGAGGGACCGTGCGGGGCTCCGGGCAGCGATGGAGTGGCAACTCCAGCCCCCAGTGCCCATTTCTGCCCGGTGCTCGGCGGGGACGGGAGATGGGCACGGCGCTGGCGGGCCTGGGGCCAGCTGGTGGGCATGCCAGGTGGCCGAAGGAGCCGTGTGTGACCCCCTCAGTGCCAGGTCAGGTCAGGGCAGGGAGCAGGACTGGCTGTGGCACCTGTAGCATCACTGGATGTGCCCAGCAGTGCTCGGGGTCTGAGCACAGACTGCCCTGGGGCTCATGGGGTTTTTATCATGGGGTTTGTGGGGCACTCCTGCACTGCTGACAGCAAGTCCTGCACTGAGCTGTGCCAGGTCTCAGCCCACCCTGCCAGGGTGCCCAGTGGTCAGGATGAGCCCACTGGAGGCCGGGTGTGGGTGTGGGACATCCACACAGCTCCTGCAAGCACCCGGAGGCACCATGCCAAGCCAGGAGCTGGGCAGGCAGGAGCAATGCCAGCTGCACCAAAGGCTTGGCTGCCACTCCAGGAGGCTCTCCCTGCTGGCATCTTCCCTGGCATCCTCCCTGGCACCCTCGGGCCCTGCCTGCAACCGGCTACCTGCCATCACTGCCCGCAGCATGTCCTTACAAGGGCACGGGCACGGCTCCCACTGCTCCCGCCTCACCCGCGCTCCTCCCCGGGCCCCGGAGCTGCCGTGCCAAGGCCACCCCGTGGCCACCCTGCTGTACCACAGCCACCACACCATAGCCACCATACCATAGCCACAGCCAGCCAGCCTTGGCGTGGTCACCCTGCCACCTGGATCCTGACATGGGTCACACCAGGGACATCTATGCCAACCAAGAGCTGGCAAGGGACAGGGATGAGGCTGCTCCTTGCACAGCCTGAGCTGGGGATGAGGCATCTCTGCCAGGACATGAACCCTCTGTCTGGGCAGATTTTGGAGGTCATGGTGGTGAATTTTCCTCCAAACACATCTGGATGGAGCTGAAGGGCTGTTACCTGGCAAGGGAAGAGTTGGAAGGGTTTGTCCCGACTGCAGCACAGTGGCAGGCAAATGACACGATGGCATCTGTGGGGTCCCTGGACAGGACACAGCATCTCCACAGCCTGACTGTCCCTGTTGTGCCACCAGGTCTCCCACCACTGCAGCCATGGCAAACAAAGGGCCAGCCTATGGCATGAGCAGGGATGTGCAGTCCAAAATCGAGAAGAAGTACGATGATGAGCTGGAGGACCGGCTGGTGGAGTGGATCGTGGCGCAGTGCGGGGCTGCCGTGGGGCGCCCCGAGAGAGGCCGCCTGGGCTTCCAGGTCTGGCTGAAGAACGGCATTGTAAGTGGGGCCTGGGGGTGGGCAGCCAGTGGGGAGCTCTGGGGGCAGCACAGAGAGCTCTGGGGGCAGCACTGGGAACTCTGAGGGCAGCATTGGGAGCTCTGAGGCCAGTATGAGTAGACCTGAGGGCAGCACAGGAAGCTCCAAGGGCAGCATGGGGAACTCCAAGGGGAGCATGGGGAGCTCTGAGGGCCACACAGGGAGTTATGAGGGCAGCATGGGGAACTCCAAGGGGAGCATGGGGAGCTCTGAGGGCCACACAGGGCGTTATGAGGGCAGCATGGGGAACTCCAAGGGGAGCATGGGGAGCTCTGAGGCAGCTCCGAGGGCAGCAGAGGAAGCTCTGAGGGCAGCATTGGGAGCTCTGAGGGCAGCACAAGGAACTGTGAGGGAGCTCTGAGGGCAGCATGGGGAGCTCCAAGGACAGTGCAGCAAACCCAGGCTCCCCTCTGTGGCAGGTGCTCAGCAGGCTGGTGAACAGCCTCTACCCCGATGGCTCCAAGCCCGTCAAGATCCCTGATGCGCCGCCCACCATGGTGTTCAAGCAGATGGAACAGATTGCCCAGTTCCTGAAGGCAGCCGAGGACTATGGTGTGGTGAAGACAGACATATTCCAGACCGTGGACCTGTTTGAAGGTGCGGGAGGGGGCAGTCGGGGTTGGGGGAGCCAGGGTTGCTGTGCCTGTCCTCATGCCTCTCTCTCCCTGGCAGCCAAGGACATGGCAGCGGTGCAGAGGACGCTGATGGCCCTGGGGAGCCTGGCAGTCACCAAGAACGACGGCAACTACCACGGGGACCCCAACTGGTTCATGAAGTAAGTGGAGGAATGCAGAGCTGGGCATGGGGACTCCCTTGTCGTGCAGCTGCTCAGAACTGACTCTTTTCTCTGCCTGGAAGTGCCCCGGAGCACACGGAATTGGGATGCCAAACTTTCAGCTGTGGAGGGAGAGAGGGTGGCTGGGACATTCCTGGGGGTCGGGGGGTGCTCCTGGGCAGCCAGGCGTGCGGGTGCCCCACGGCCTCTCCCCGTGCCTCGCAGGAAAGCGCAGGAGCACAAGCGGGAGTTCACCGAGAGCCAGCTGAAGGAGGGCAAGAACATCATCGGGCTACAGATGGGCACCAACAAGGGAGCGTCACAGGCGGGGATGAGCTACGGCCGACCCCGGCAGATCATCAGCTAGGCACGCCCCAGCCGCCCCCAGCCCTCCCCAGCCGGGACCTCCGTCTCCGCTCCC
>VWZU01010241.1:917097-930636 GCA_013397095.1 Sterrhoptilus dennistouni
CCCGGCCCCCGGGGCCACCGCCCTGCCCGCCGCCCGCACCAGCCCCCGCCACTGCCGCAGAGATCCCTGCGAACGGGGAGAAGAGAGAATTGGCCTCGGTTTTGTACTTCGTTTTTGTCAAAATTAAAAGGTTATATTCATCTAGCCTGGCCTGACGAGGTTTCCTCCCACCTGCCCTGTCGCAGCTGGCCGGTGGCGCCTGGAAAGACAAAGTACTTCTCCCTAAACGGCTGCTCCTCCTGCCACCTCCAAACCGGGGAAAACCAAAGCTGGAGCTTAGATTTTCCCTGCTTGGCTTGGAAAACTCTGCCCTCTCCCCCCTGAACCATGACACCCACTTCTGTCCTTGCTCCTTCCAATGCTCTGGCCCAGCCCTTGCCTCCCCCTGCCTGGAGTAGCTCCTTTTATCCCAGGGCACAGAGGGCACACAGCCCCCACAGATACAGCACCCCAGCGCTGGGGAGTGTTGTGTGACACATTTTTCCACGGTGAGGAAGCTTTGGGAGGGCAGAAGAGTGATGGATGGGGGAGAGGAGGGTTTTTCAGGCTTTATTTGGAAAGCTACACAAAAGGGCTTTGCTGATTAAAAAACAAACCCCATCTTTAAAAAAATAAACCACCGAACCCAAAGACGTGAACAAGCCAACCCTGCTCAGAGGAGCCACTGCCAGAGCAACTCAGCCTCCCCTCCCCAGCCCAAACCAGGCCCACCTGCTACCAGAGTTGCTCTTGTGCCCAGTGACACAGGGACAGCCCCATCCTGCCCCCAAACAGGCTGGCTCCTGCCTCCCCCACCCCACAGCTGCTCTGTGCCCACAGCAGAGGAGGAATCAGCAGGATTGGAGCATGGAGGGCAGGGAGAAGCACTGGCTGGAGATGAGTGAAATAACTCCCTGCTTCTAAACTGGGAGAACTGGTGGGTAGGGGCCAGCTGCCAGCCGGGAAAATGCCAGTGCTGCGGGGTCCCTGCTTGCACAGACGGCTGCCTGGGCCTTGTCTCATTTTCCAGGCTCGCTCTGCAGGAATCAGGGACAAAGTGACATGTCCTGGCCCTGCTGCAGGGGCAGGAAGGGGCTCTGTGTGGAGCTGGCTCTGTGAGAATGGCACCCCACGCACAACGGGGAGCCCTGAGTGTCCGGCAGGGCAGGCTCCGTCAGGAAAGGGTTTAAGGCTTGCTTTGTTTTCCAGGAGAGGGAAGGGAAGCTCCCTTTCCAGTACCAGAACTCTCTCCTTGTTTCCAAGCCACTTCCAACACCACCTCCCGCAGGACACAGTGGCAATGGTCCGTGGAGGCTCAGGAATGAGTCTGAGCTGCCCAACCCCAGGAAGGTCGTACCAAGGGAGGGCCCCAGCCCCAGTCAGCAGGGCTGGTGCTCCCTGTCCTCCCCAAGTTCAGTCGATGCCTCCTGGCCCAGGAATCCCGTTCCAGTGGGGGCTGCTTCATGGAAGCTCACAACTCTGCCATTGCTGCAAAGTTTGAGGTGGGTGGGGGTCCAGGACCTCTCCTCCCCGTCCCGGGCAGGCTGCAGGTGCTCACACTCCATCTCGGCCTCCTCCACGTCCTTCTCCCGGTACAGGGGCACCGACTCCATCTCCAGGCTGCTCTCCAGGGCTCGGTGCTTCCTGCCCTGCTGGTACCACCTGCAGCTGCTGGGGCTGGGGCAAGCCAGGTCCATCCCCACCTCGTTCCTCGTCAGGCAAACCTCCAGCATGTAGTAGAAAGTCCAGAACACAGCAAAGCATCCCAAAAGCAGGAGCGTCTGCAGAGGGAAACCCCTTGAAAAACACAGCTCTCAACCCCCTCAGCACTGCCCAGCAGAGAGGGCACAGAGTACTGAGCAGGGTCCTGCTCTCCCAGTTCATCCTGGGGCATGCAAGGTTCCCAGCCTGCTGGCAGGCTCACCTTCAGGGTGTTGGCTGTGATGGTGTAACGCTGCTCCTCGGGGATGTCCAGCCCTGGGGGACAGGGCAGGGAGAAGTCACTGCTCAGGTACTGCCCACTCATGGCTTCTTCGAGCAGCCTGGGGACAGAGACACCCTGTGAGGGCCCCGTGGGTAGGGGGGCTGCAGGGAGGCTCCAAAATGCCCACAAAGTGTCTGGAGTGTCCCCTTCAGCACACAGAGCTGTGTTCTACAGCCCATGCCCTGTGAGGGCAGCCCCAGTCTCACCTGGCAGTAGCACAGCTCCAACCCACTGCTCATAGGCAGGGATAAATCCCTCAGCCTCCCTGTCTTGGCTCCCAGCAAGCTGGGGATGTGCTGTCCTACCTCTGCCGTTCCTTCATCTCTGCTGGGGACCAGGAGGAGCCGTACAGAGTCAGCTGCCACTGCTTCAAGGTGCCAGGCCTCAGGCTCTCGCCCCCTGGGGAGGAAATAGGTCAGTCCAGTGGGGAAGTCCCTGAGCCAATCAGGTGACAAGCTGGCAGCTCCCAGGGACAGGGCACAGAGCTGCCACCACTCCTGAGGGCCCCCTGGGAGGCAGCACTCACCGATGTCCCTGATGAGCAGCCTGTAGGTGCCCTGTGCCTCCTCACCCCAGCACCGCACCGTGGAGAAGGTCCAGTCAGAGAAGCCATTGGGGTCCCTGCCCAGAGATGAGGGAAAACAACCCATGAGGGGTCACAGAGCCTGACATGGCCCCAGTGTTCTGCCCTCCAGTGTCCCCTGGGTGCTTACGAGTCCATGCTGCGGGTGGTCCCGATCAGGGACATCATCCCACTGGGGCAGAAGAGCCGGATCTCCAAGTTGCCACGGCGAGGGTGGGTTATGGTGACAGTGACTGCCACGTGCTCCAGGGTCCTCATGCCAGACAGTTGCAGGTCAGCAGGGGTGACTGGGAAAGGGAAGGGGGTTTGTCAAGGCTTTGGGATGGAGTCCCCACTCCCAGCCAGCCCTGCTGGGCTGTGGTGCCACTTAACAGGACACACAGGTTGTCTCTGCCTATTCCAAACCGCCCCGTGTGGGACTGGGAGCAGAAGCCAGGTGTCCAGGCTGGCCCATCCCGTCCCGAGCTGTTCCCAGCTCCATGAATGCCCACAGCCCCTCTGCAGTGGGGTGAGCTGGGTGGGTGGGTGCTCCCAGCCCCTGCTAAGGGGGCACAGGCCAGGACAGGCATGTCACAGAGCCAGCGGTGTCCCCTGTGTGCAGGCCCTGCTGGGCTGGGCTCTCCTCCCCGCTGGTAGCAGCGGAGCAGCGCTGCCGTTCCGGACAGGCCTGGCCAAGTCGGGAGCTGCAGCATTACCTAAAATGGTCAAAGCCAGCCCGAGCGCCTCTGGCCGCTGCCCAGCCCCGCTCCGGAGCCCTGTCTGGCTCCCCAAACACATCAGCACGGGATGGGATTGTGGGGAGGGGATCAGCAGCAGGCAGATCCCCTGGGGATGGGCAGCGGAAAAAGGCCGAGCAGCCCAGCACTTAACCCCTTGCTGGTCTCCTGCAGCCCAGGGCCGGTCCTGCCCTGCTGTGCCACACGCCGGCGGGCAGGGCCGGCCCTGCTCCCGGTGGCACACCTGCTCTTACCGTTCCAGGCCACCTCCAGCTCCTGCGGGAGCAACGGGATGCTCCTGCCCTCCCTCAGCACAGGGCTCATGTACGAGGCCAGGTATGGCACAGACTCCCAGATCTGCCAGGGGAAGGAGAGAGGGTTCAGCACGAATTGTATCCTCCCTGCACATCCATCCCTCCATCTCCCACAGCTCTTACAAGCTGCTCCTGTGCTGGATGTGGGCCCAGGCCAAGCAGCCTCTCCCGATGATGCTCTGGGACACACAGGCTGCTGTGACACCCCAGGGATGGGAGCAGCGCCCACATGCCCAGGAAAGGAGGAAAAGTCACTGCCTGGGAGCCAGAAGGGCTGATCAAGGTTTGCAACTTCCCAGCTCTGGGTTTGTCACTGTGGTTTTGAGTGGTGTCTTGAGGCTGTTCCACTCCCCCCCCGGAAGAGTGGGACAGGGAACAGCAGAAACCAACTGCCTGCAGGAAGAGGGAGCAGCCTGGGAGCCCCTGTGACCCCAGGGGCACAGCTGGCAGCAGCAGTGACCCAGCACAGCTGCACAGAGCTCCACACACGAGCTGGGACCAGGTGCCAAAGTGATGTGCCCTGGGCGCCATGTGACCAGAGGAGGAAGAAATGGTGTGACCACACCACTCCCATGGAGCTGCCAGCTGAGAACAGCCTGTTTCAGGGGCCAGGACACCCTCCCTGCAGCCACTGTGGACAGAGGAAGGTGCTGGGGCTTTTGACGAAGCTCCCATTGCTGTGAATCAGGGCCCTCACCATGGCTATATATAGTGCTGGAGAGCAGCAGCTTGGGGCAGCTTTCAGGCACTGCTGGGAGCCTCATGACCTCATACCAAAAGCAGCCTCAGAGCCAGGGCCAGCAGGATGGTGGCCAACGTGCTGGCCCTCAACAGCAGCGGTGTCACCCCACAGCATCACCAGGACAAGACATATCCCTGCCATGGGGCTGGGCTTCTCTGCCTGCCCACAGAGCAGGTGTAGGAGGGCAGGGAATTACCTTGGCAGCATTCACCAGCCTCCAGGCGTTGAGCAGGCCAAAGCCATGCTGGTGGCTGTGGCTGAAGCCCGCCTGGTTTGTGTCCCACTTGGCGTGATGGTCCTCGTACTGCAAAGACACACAGGGTGCTCTGCTTACCTGGGGGACACCAGCAGCCTGAAACCCCCAGTCCTGAAGGGAAGGAGGCCCAGACACATCCCACAGTGGTGGGGAAGCAAACCCACATGGCCTTATTAGAAAGGAACAGGTTGACCTTTGTTTGAAACAAATCCCAGGACAAAGCAGCTTCCCAGCTCCTCAGAAAGGAAATGGAGCAGCACAAAAGGGCACAAATGCCTCTGCTCTGAAACATCCCAGCTGCTCTCTGCTGCCCAAACCACTACCTATGGCACAGCAGAAGCCTTGGAGAGAAGGAACAGAGTCCTTTATATCACCAAGAGCTGGGGCAGGACAGATCTGGGTCCCATCACTTATTGGGTTGTACAACTCTGGCAACATTGGCTTGGAAGTTATGGAAAACACCGTCCCATGCCAAAGAGAGCAAAGCATCAGCTGGACATAGACTCCTGTTCCCCAGAGGGGTGTGGAAGAAGCCCCATCCCTCCAGTCAGTTCCCACTCCTGCTCTGGGTGAAGGGAAAGGCTGTGTTTGCTGCTCAGCTCTCTGTTGTGCCTGTTTCCAGGAGCCCAGTTCTCTGGAGAGCCCAGGAAAGGTCAGGGCAGAGCTCCTCACTTTCCCACTGCCTGGACCATGAGGTGACATTGCAGAGGTGTCAGCCTTGGGCTGGGCCAGCCCCACCACACACACACAGGGTTGAGCCCTGAAACCTTCTGAGCCCCTGGAATCCGCTGAGCCCCTGGAACCTCCTGAGCCCTGGAACCTGCTGAGCCCCGGGAACCTGCTGAGCCCCGGGAACCTGCTGAGCCCCTGGAAGAACCCTACATTGGCAGATGGAGGCAATTCCTGAGGCAAATAACCCATTCATTATGATGACAGGGGAAAATGCCTCAGCCACATTCCTGGAAGGAACACGGGGTGAGGGGAAGACACAATCCCCGTGCCGGGAGCCAGAGGAGGGAGAGATTTATGGAGGGGCAGCAGACACAAACAAGGATGTGCACAGCAGGGCCCCAGTCATCCTGCAGTATCCCTGAGGGAAGCAGGGGGAAGGAGGGAGGGAGAAGGGGAGGGCCAGCCCCTCACCTTGGTGGCAGTGAAGACGATGACGTGCTGCACGTCCCGCCAGGTGAGGCATGGCCGCACCTGCAGCATCAGCGCGATCATCCCCGCGGCCAGCGGAGCAGCGGCCGACGTCCCCGTGTGACCCTCCGTGCAGCCCGTGCCCTTCTGCAAGTCCCAGTCTGTTGTCACCTGCCCAGGAACAGGGGACAGGCCTCTGTCAGCCTGCTGTGCTGTGCTGGGGTGGCTGGACAGGTACATGTGGTCCTGGCCCCGAGCTGTGCCCTTGCCAGCCAAGCTCAGCCTGCTCGCAGCCAGCCAGGAAGGGTCCCTGGGACAGCCTCACTGCAAGGACAGTGATCCCAGCTGGGAAACAATTCATGGAGACAGTTCCCTTTGTAGAGAGAAAGAAACTAGCCCTAACTAAGCAAGTCTGTGGGAAACTCCTGGCAGATAGAATTTGGGTTCTTCCTCACCTTCAGTGCTGAACACAGACTGCAGGGGGGGCCACATGGGACTGTGCAGAGCACACAGCACCTCTGAAGAGGCATCAGGAGGCTCCCAGATTATGCCACCTCTCTGCAAAGCAAGTGCATCCATCTGCCTCTGCTCCCTGTA
The DNA here is from genome assembly GCA_013397095.1 of Sterrhoptilus dennistouni. Classification (NCBI taxonomy): domain Eukaryota; kingdom Metazoa; phylum Chordata; class Aves; order Passeriformes; family Zosteropidae; genus Sterrhoptilus; species Sterrhoptilus dennistouni. Next base: position 923,409 of record VWZU01010241.1, read on the forward strand.
GGGAGAAAGCCCAAAATCTGAAGGGTTTCTTGTGTTTTTGCTTGACTCCATCCCATTTTTCCAGCTGTGAGTGGCTCCAGCTCATGCTGGGACACTGAGTGTCCCACACAGAGCACCCCGAGAGCACAAACTTTCAGTAGGAAGCACATCCAGTGCCAGAAGCCATATTAAATTCTTCCCATTAAGGAAACCACACAAAGTTTATGGTCTGGTAAAAGGAAAAAAAAATAGCTGGAGCAGATGGCTGCAGGGAAGTTAACTCTGGCACCACTGCAGGGAGCTCCAGGGTGTCCAGGAGCAGACTGTGCTTCTGAAAAAGGCTGTGTGAGGTTTAGCAAGGCATGTGTGGATCTCGCCCTGGCTGCCCCATGGAGTGCCAGCTCCCCTGTTAGTGTCCCATAAAGCCAGTGTTTAAAATGAACATGCAATTGTGACCTTCAAAGCACTCACACCACGCTGGGGAAAGCCAGACCAACCCATGAGCCTGTAGCTCCTAATGGAATGCAGCAGAGCCCTTGCTGGTTTCCTTTTTTCCAAGTGTCAGTACTTTCCAAACCAGCCTGGGACAACTGCAGTGATTTCTGACAGCAAAAATCAGCCTCGTTCTGGGTTTTACTCTCCCTGTGGCAGATTGTGCCATGCCCTGGCTGGGCACAGATCCCTGCCCTGGCTCTGGGCTGCAGAAGGAGCTTGCTGAGGATCCCAGGCTCTCCCAGTTCCCCTAGTTTACCCAGCTTGTGGGGAAGCCTGTTTGACCAGCCTGGATTCAGCTGCTCTTTGGCAGGCACAGAGCCACAGGCAAGTGCTTTTGGGAAGTACCTGTGCTGGTGGGAAATCCTCCAAACATGGACAACCGAACCCTAAGTATCAGGAGCCAGTGATGTTTCCCCTAAGCTGCCCTGGGGTGGGTGGGCTCTACAGTCCCTGCTGGCCCCACAGGACAGGGAGGGGTCACACCACTGGGGTGGGGGCAGCCTGGCCCCAAGGGAGGAACAGGCTTGGCCAGGACTGCAGGAGGGAAACAGCCCTGGCTGCTTGGCTTAGGCAGAAAAGAGATGTTGTTGACAAGAAGTAATTTTTTGGCAAAAGAAGGGAAAAGCTGATAAAAATATTCTTAAAAATTCAACTGGGAGAGGCTCACATGCCAGAAGAGACAAGAAGCTGGGGCCAAGTGGTTTAAAAAGCCCAATACTCTCCCTGCCCTCCGTGCTCCAGCATCCCTTGGGGGCAGAGCGAGGGGGGCTGGCTGCGGCAGCTCCCACAGGGCTGAAAAACAGGACCCTCCCTCTGTTTGTGCAGGGCCTGGATAAAAGGCACAGCCATGCCCTGGCTCACAGAGGAACTGTGTGGGAATCGGAGGGGATGGAGCGATGTCCTGGCTGTCCCCAGGGTGGCCAGGAGGGCACAGGGGACACACAGGTACTCACAATGCTCCTCATCATCTTGTCCCCGCCACTGAAGGTCACAGCCAGCATGGAGGCACATTCCTCAGCATAGAAGGGCATGGAGCCCGTCTCATCCACAGCTCCTGGGAAAATGGGAAAGGCACTGGCTGCGTGAAACCTGTTCTGCCTCAATCGCTGGCATTTCAAGGTGCTAATCCCCTAAGAGCTCCTCCTGCCAGATGTGCTCTTCCAGGGCCTGGGAAATTAGAACCAAGCCTGTATTTTCCCCATCTGGAAGATCTACAGGAAGGGCAGCCATGAGAAATAATTCCTCACTGTGCTCAGTATCACACAGATCCTCTGCCCCTCACACAGCTTCTGCTCTGGAGAAACGTGGATTATGCATTTCTCCTCTAACACAAATGATGGGAATGCTGCATTCCAAGTCACTCCTTGAACATGGTAGTGTCTGTCACAGCCCCGAGGGAGGCCTGGACACGGGCAGGAATTTGTCTGGCTTCCTCTTGCTCTGTAGGTCAGAAGCAATCTGCAGGCTTGGGGGCTGAAGCCCAGCACACCCCAGACACTGCCATGCCTGTTCCCAGACACTTTCCCATGGATTCCCACCATCCAGCCAGCTCCCAGCTGGGCAGGTTCTGTGCTTTTGGGATGACCTCGCTGCTCCAGGCTGGGAAAGGAAGAGACAGAAGAGCCAGGCTCACCTATTGTGACAGTGTAGATGGAGTTGGCGTATCCATCGTAGTTGCAGTTGTCACTGTGCTGGCCCCCGTTGCCACTGGCCACCACGAAGATGCTCCCAAAGCCCCGGCGACCTGCGATCACCCCATGCTGCAGGGCAGCCTGTGGAGAGAGGCAGGGCAGGGGGCTCTCCCCAGGTCCTTCCAGACTGACCCCAGTGGTTTCTGACAGCAGCCAGCCCAGCACGTGTGATCTCTGCCCCTCTGTGAGTGCCCAGCCCCACAGTCAGCAGGGCTTTGCCTTTGCTGAGGCACACCACACCATGGGTCCCCCCTGCAGGCACATTTCAGCCCAGACACCATCCCCACCTAGGGAAAGGGCACATCTGATGGATGAGCAGGAACACAACCCCACTGGAAGTGCCTGCCCTGCTCTCCCTGCCCCTGACAGATGAAGGTACATTCTACCCTCCTGACTGTGCTGTGGCACAGCAAACTCTGCCCGTGCTCTGTGTCCCAGAGCTTGTTCCAGCTGTCTCTGCAGGCAGGAAGGGAATAAATTGACTTGCAGAATTGGAAACCATTTGTCATGGTGAACGAACATCTCGGTTGTCAGCGCTGCTCTGAGGAGTGCAGGAACTGCTGAGTTGTGGTTGGAAAAGCACAGCAGAAGAGCACTGGAGCAGAACCACACCCCTCTGCTGGTTTTGGGGCCCCTCAGTGACCCCTTGCTGCAGCACAGGCAGGCTGGGTGTGTTTTGCAGCAGCTCTGCAGCACAGGAGCTCTGAGAAAACCTTAATAGCCTGGGAAGGAGCAGCCTCAGCTCTGACTCTTCCTCCCACTGCAATCCCACCCCCCTTATTTTATTCCCAGTATCCAAAGGCACCATCCCTGCCTCGAGAACCATGCTGAGCACAGGGAAACTCAGCCTGGTGAGCAGAGAGGCATCCTGTGGGCTGCACGAGTTGTCAGTGCAATAGCACAGGCTGTGAAAGAGCCTTTTCCTGCTGGAACCAGCCTGTCCTTGGAAAGCTCCTCCTGCTCTGCCTGAACACTGCCCTCCCACGGCAGCATCACCTCTCCCAACCACACAGTGACAGGGAAACCTCTGCTGGCACCGAGTGACACAAACAGATGTGCTGAGTGTCACAGTAACGTGTCCCTCCCTGCCTGAACGGGCAGGCAAGAAGCCACAAGCCCTGGAGACTCCCCCAGGGCTGCTGGGGCTGGGTTTTACCTTTCCCAGTTGATGGGGGCCATCCACAGTCTTCCCATCATCATCGGGACCCCAGCTGCAAAGACAGACAAGGTGAGGTGACAGCCCCAGGAGTCACAGGTGGCTCTTCCTGCCATCACAGTGAGCTCCCAGCAGCCACCAGCTGCTCCCAGCACCACGACTGGGACTGCAGAGCACTGCACTTTCCCAACCATCAGGATGGCCCCTCGCTGCTGGGACATCGCTGTTGTGTTTGCACTGTGCCCCTGGGTCAGATTCCAGTGGACAAAAATGTTTGATTTTTATTTAAGAAGTGGCTTCTCACACATTCCAGTCCCCGTCACAGGGCTCAGCTGAGGCTGCCTGACCACAGTGGGGAGCACAGTGTCCCCTCCAGCACAGCCAGCCCAGGGGATGTGCTGCAGCACAGAGAGGGAGATCTCACAACTGTAGGTACTGTGCAGAGCCTGGGACAGGTCTCCAGGAACAGGATTTTGGTGCCTCAGGCTAACTGCAGTCACAGGAGGATGGGGGCTGGTGTGAGCACTCAGCCATGAGCTGTGACTCTGTCCCCAGGCAGAGCAGGGCCTGCAGCTTGGAGCCAGCTCAGGGTCCCCTGGGGGCTCACCTGCAACTGTAGATGTCATTGATCTGATAGTGCTTGTTGAAGGCAATGGCCTCCATGCTGTCCGTGAGGGGCCCGTCCAGCACTCGGATGCCTGCAGGACAGAGGACAAGGAACATGGCTGACACGGGTCACATGAGCTACAGAAGCTGCAAACAAACTGGCTTGAGGGTGCCCCACTGTGCTCACCCTGCAAGGCCAGCCCAGCTTTGGAGGGCTGAGGCTTGAGGCAGAGCCAGCTCCTGCCTGCATCTGGGGCAAACCCTCCTGTTCCCTGTGCTGTGGGTACAGGATAAGCTCATCCCTGCTTCAGCCAGCTGGGAGCCTCTGCCTGCTGTGCCCTGGGAAAGCCCTGACTGCCCCTGGCACTCCAGGGACTGTGGTGTGACCAGGTATGGACAGGATCATGTTCCAGCATTGCTGTCCCCTGCCCTGGCACGGACATATCCTGCAGGGCACAGAGCCCTCACCTCCCTCTGCAGAGAAGCTCAGGAGCTCTGGAGACAGCTGGGGCACAGCACACACTCCCTGACCTTGCAGGGGAGAGAGACAGCAGTGGCCCTTAGCCCCTGTCCATCCCCCAAGGCAAAGCTGAGACCGGGGGCCAGGGCAGTGAGATTGGCCAAGATTTGCTGCCCCAGTGCCTCCAGACACAGCCTGGGCACGTTGTGGCACAACTGCCTGGCTCAGCCAGCATGGCACAGCTGCTCTGCCAAAACTTTGGCAGCAAGGAAAGCTGGGAACACTCTGGAAAAGCTGCCAGGAGCCAGCTCCTCTGGAGAGGAGCTCAGGCAGGCACCAGGCCCTTCCTGCAACAGCCCGACCAGCCTGAGCATGGCAGCGCTGACTCAGAGCTGACCCAGCCCAGGGAGTTGTGTCTCAGGGCAGGGATCTGGGGTGAGGCAGGCTGGGGTGCCTGGCAGCCCTCACGTACCCGCAATGCGGCTCCCGAAGGCGACTCCCACTGTGCAGAAGCTGTTGTTGGGCACGGCCGCGATCTCCCCGGCGCAGCGCGTCCCGTGGTGGTTCCCGTTCTCCTCATCAGGGTGAGGCATAGGGTCAGGGTCGTTGGAGTTCAAGTCATAGCTGCCTTCTGGGCTCTGGGAACAGACCCACAGTCAGGGCTGGGGCTCTGCTCTCCTCAGTTTGGGAAAAGCAGGAGTTAAGGGAATGCAACATGGGCTGAAACACAGGCTGGAAGTCATGGGAACTTGGAGGCTGCTTCCTCACAGGGCTGCAGCTCAACACTGCTATCTGCTGCTGTGAGGAAAGGACCAACCAAGGCAGCTCCAGGCACTGCTGTGGGTCAGAGGGACACCAGCTGCCTCCCATGTGGGCTGCACAAAGGCAGGTAACCCTGAAACCCGGGTGCAAAATCTCCCAGGAAAGGTTTGCTACTGGCACTTTCCGCCCTGGCAGAGCCTAGGGTGACGGCGCAAGTTGGACTCTGAGCTCTCACGCTCCTGTCACACTGCCCGGCCTCCAGCCTGCTCAGGCACTCACGTAGTTTGGCTGGATGTCCTTGATGGTGTGCTCCACGCCATCGTCCACCACCACCACCGTCACCCCACGCCCCGTCACGTTCCGCTCCCACACGCCCGTGACGTTGATGTCCTTCCCGGGGCTCCTGCGGTTGTTCTAAGGACAGTAAGGGGACAGGGTCAGCGCTGAGGGGACCTCCTGGTTACACTGGATATGACGTGTGGGGCTGGGGCCAGCACGAGAAGGAGCCAGAGGACAGTCAGGGGATATTGTTTGAGGCTGACAGCGAGCAGCAGTTGCTGAAACCACGATGTGGAGGGCACAGTGTGCTCCAGGCAAACCCCTCTGCACACCCCAGTGCCACCAGTGCACAACCAGCCGCAGGAGCTGCTTCCTCCCGTTACCACAGCCAGCACGTGGCAGGCAGGGTGGGCTCTCAGTGAGCTCCCTCCTCACCAAAGAACAGAAAGAGGCTGTTCTGCCTCCCGCATGACAGCTCGCCCGTGGCCACACGAACAGCCCAAGCCTGCGAGCACAGCAGGAGCCGGAAAACCACTCACCAGATGCCACTGCTGGGGGTATTTGGGATCGTTAAAGTGCAGGCTGCGCTTGGAGCGCTTCAGAAGCTTCTGTTCCGAGTGCCACCGCACGCTGTCGTGCTGTGCAAACAAAGTGTCCACCGACCTCCTTACTGTTTCGTGTTCAGGCGCCGCGTGGCCGTCGGGCTGGTAGGCAAAGAGGTAATGGCCCTTAAGCTCCCCAACACGGCCCATGTTCACCAGCCCCGCAGTCCGGGCCAGCTCCTCTGCCCGCTGCTCCAGCTCCTCCTCGGGTGCATCCAAGCTGACCGCCCACGTCAGCCTCCCGTGGCGGCCCTCAGTGTCCGGAGCGCGCTGCCCGCCGCAGGCCGGCCCGGCCGGTGAGGCCAGGGGGATCCAGGCAGCGCTCAGCCAAAGGCACGTGTGGATGCAGAGCGTGGCCTCCATCCCCGCACTCCATAGCGGCGCTCCCCGCCTCCAATGCGGCATCAGACAGGCGGGCTGCAACAGCACACGTGAAACTGGTGAGAACTCTTCCTGATGAGGGACACGGTGGCCAAGATCTCACCTGAAAGTCCCACAAAGCCCCACGGGGCTTGCCACCAACCCGCTGCACAGCAGATCCCCTTCCCGGGAAACCCCAACCGAGGCGGCTTCTTCCCAGAGCTGGAGGCACACCCAGGCTGGGCAGGGATCGATCCCAACCCTACCCTGCCTGCTGGGTGGCAGCCCCGGGCCAGGAAACACCGCGCTGGGCCGGTAGGAGGAGAAGCTACTTCCCCCTCTCGCGTCTGATAAGGAACTGATAAACTCTTGATGCGCTGTTCCCCAGAACAAACACCACGGGCAACGCCATGCTCCGTGGGCAGCCGAGAGCCGGTTCCTCTTCCGCAGCAGCCCCACCGAACTCGTTCCTCACCTGCCCCACGGCCGGAGGAACCTGCTTTTCCCTGGCATAGGCGGAAATCACCACCGAGCCCCAGTTCAACCCGTATTCCGTAAGCCACGGCAGCGCAGAGCGGGGAAAACACCTCCCGAGATGCCGCTCCCTGGGACGTGCCCGGAGCTCGGCACCCCCGGCCCTTTTCCTCCATCGATCCGGTCCATTCCCCTCTGATACAACTCATCAGCTGCGGCTGCTGCTGGACACCGAGCTCCAGGTTTCTCTCCCTAAAACTCGGGCTTTGAAGCGCCTCTCGGTGCACCCCGGGAGCGGCACCGCGCAGCGCCCCGGGGCAGCCCCGGCGCTCCCCACTCCGCCGGGCACCGGCACCAGGGACAC
>VWZU01010241.1:931328-946410 GCA_013397095.1 Sterrhoptilus dennistouni
CAGAACATCGCGGTGCAGGTGGGTGCAGCTCCCCCGGGGCTCACGGCGTTTGTGATGTGTGGGCCGAGGGCTCTGAAAGGCTCCTGTAGGACCTGGAGGACAAAGAGCTGAATAAGTCTGGGGGGTAAAGCACATCCATACTTGCAGCTTTACAGCCGCGGCTGTGTGCCCAGTCCTCAGCTTTGAACAGTCTTCAATTAATCTTTAATTAAAATTCGACCCTAATGAGGCCACACCTGGAGTGCTGTGTTCAGGTCTGGGGTCCAACAGAGGCCGCAAAAATGATGAGGGGTTTGGAGCATCTCTCTTATAAGGAGAGACTGCAGGAGCTGGGCCTGGTTGGTCTGGACAAGACTGAAAGGGGATCCCATTAATGCATATAAATATCTTCAGGGGGGTGTCAGAGGATGGTGCCAGATTCTTTTTGTAGGTGCCTAGCTATAGGATGAGGAACCATAGCCATCAGCTAAAATGATAAGTTTCATCTCAACGTGATAGAGATCTCCTTTCCATGGAGGGAGGCAGAGCACTGGAACAAGTGCCCAGGGAGGGCCTGGAGTCCCTCTCTGGTCACTGCAGAGGCTGATCTCCATCATCTCCCTTCACAGACTGACTTCAAGGCAGCTGATGCAGACGTGAACACGGACCAGGACATCGAGAAGAACTTGGTGGGTATTGAAGCCCTGGGCTCAGGTCTGGGCTCTGCCACTCGCACTCCCAGGCAAAGGAACTGCAGCTGCTCTTCCCACTTTTTTCCTGTCAAAATAGAATCACAGAACCATTATGGTTGGAAAAGACCTCGAAGACCATCAAATATCAGACTTGAAGTTCTTAAGCTGTCCTTGTTACAGAGGAATTTTGCTCTCCACTGCAGGACAAGATGATGTCCGAGCGGGCCTTGCTGAAGGAGCGCTACCAGGAGGTGTTGGACAAACAGAGGCAGGTGGAGAATCAGCTGCAGGTCCAGCTTAAGCAGCTCCAGCAGCGCAGGGAAGAGGAGATGAAAAACCACCAGGTATTTGGTGAAGAACTGTTTTTGTTTAACCTGCCCTTTAATTAATTTTAAAACCTTTATGAAGATGCAGGAGAACCTGCTGACCAGAGCATCAGTCTACTGAGTTTCCTCATAGTAACCAATTTATATCTTGACTGGATATGCTAAAAAAAAAAAGAGTTTGCTGTGTAATCTCATTAATCAATTAATCAAAAAAAAAATTAATTTTATATCAAAACCATGACCTGGTAATTTTGCTCTGTATCTGTGTGATGCTTCTTTTACTCCAGGAGATCCTGAAAGCGATTCAGGATGTTACGATCAAGCGAGAAGAGACTAAGAAAAAGATGGAGAAAGAAAAGAAAGAATTCTTGCAGAAAGAGCAGGATCTCAAAGCTGAAATTGAGAAACTCTGTGAGAAAGGCAGAAGGTATTTGTATGGAAAAGGAAGTGTTTATTTTTGGGGAAGGAGGCCTTGCTTAACTGTGATATAAACCTGATGGAGCAAAGACCTTTAAACTTTTAGGAAGCAGTGAGTATTTAGGTCAGACCTGTATATGGATGAACTAAGGACAGGCCATGTATTTGACTTGGTGCTTTTATGGAACCATTCTGTCATGTCATAGAGGTCTGGTTTTTATTCTGGGGGCTTGGCGATGTTTTTGGGTAAAACTCCGGTGATGGCTCCAAATCCAAATGCCCTTTTCCCCCAAGTGACCATGGCAGAGCACATGCTGGGGGAGCAGCACAGCTGCCTGCAGCCAACCTGGTTCTGTGCCACAGCCTTTGTGCAGTGTCATGAGACAACAAGATTTGTGCTCCAGAGGTTCTTGGTGGCTGTTCTCCCACACACATTGTGGGGAGCCAGCCCCAGCCTGTGGTGTGTGCTTGGGCCCGGGGATGTTTCAATGAGGGCCCTGCCTTGCTGGGATTCCAGCTGTGTTGTCCCTTTTCTCCTGTGCAGGTTGCTGAAGGAGCAGGAGGAGAAGGAAAATAAGATTGCCTCTCTGATCGCAGAGCAGTCTGATGAGAAGTAAGGTTCTTCTTAGCCTCATTAATGCTGCCCAGTGCACTGTTCCTTCCTGTCATTTTGCCTCAGAGTGAATCTGGTGCTCTTGGTTGGGACAGAGTAGAAACAATGATCCAGCAGTGCTGGCCAGTTACTTGCTCTAGGGGTTTTTTCATCTTTCAGTATCAGGGCTCTGGATTAAATCTTCTTTGATCCCAGTCACAAGCAGACTCCTGGATACTTGTGACATAAATATCCTATAAGGTTAGAGTTTGTTCTTGGTGGATTGACTTAGCTTGTAACTACTACTACTAATTTAATTTCCCCAGAATCAGGGCAGACTGATTTCCCTGTCTGTTCCCCACAGCTGTCCAGCTACACTGAACTCTAGCACCTTGGGTATTTAAAGCTGAGCGGGGATGCTCCAGATCCAGGTGTTCCCAAAGCACAGGTGGAAATGCCCAGCTTTAAACTTCTCCAGGATCAGAACTGTAGCTCTGCCTGCTGCTCAGGTTGATTCCTGGTTCACATCTTCCTTGGGATTGGACTGAATTTTGCTGAGGGGAATTCCCTTCATTTTGCCCGGCGTGTTTGCACACTGCTTGTTTGTGTGCTCTGGAACAGCTCACTGCTGGGACAGTGACTCACGCAGCCCAGGGCGCTGGGGATGGTGTCACAGTCTGGAGCTTGCTGATCTTCCATGGTTCTGTCCAGAGCTCCTGAGATCCATCCCTTTGTGGCATTCCGGTGCCCAAGCCTAAGGGGACTCTTTCTGTTCTGCGTGCAGGCAGCTGTGGGAGATGGAGCTGGACAAGCTGAAGAACCAGCACAATGAAATCAACAGGAACATTCTTGAGGAGACAGAACGGGCCTGGAAAGCAGAGGTGAGCAGCTGACTTCTTCTCTGCAAAGTGATTGGTTTGAGATTCCAGATGGTTAATGGACAGTTCTGTGAAATTAGGAGCAGTTGAGGACCAAGGCCAAGTCCCACTTTGTGGGATAAGAGGAAGGATGAACAAGTATCAGAGCAGTGAGCATTAGTGGGGGGCAGTGCCCAGTGCCTGGTCTGGCAGCAAGAAACAGGAGTACAAAACCTGAGCCTTTCTCCATAGATCCTGTCCCTGGAGAGCCGGAAGGAGCTGCTGGTGTTGAAACTAGAAGAAGCAGAAAAAGAAGCAGAGCTACACCTCACCTACCTCAAGTAAGTCTGTGTCCTGTCAGAAGTGGCAGGGAGGGTCACTCAGGTGTCCCTGTGTCCCATCTCCTCTTCCTCTGCTTATGTTGGAGGTTAGACAGGAATAGTTCAGGATTTCCTGTGGTTTTCTTACTGGATCAATGTGGTTCAATAATGTCACACAGCAAGGGTATGTGGGGCTGTGCTTACCCCCTGTTACTGTTCCTCTGCCAGGCTCAGCCAGTGCTCTTGACTGTGGTGTTCCTGTGTGTCCCCAGATCAGTCTTTCTCCCTTGTGGGGTGCCTTACAGAGGGCTGAGCCCTTCCCACTCTGCTGGAGGAGAGGAAGCCAGGTGGATGTGGGAGGTTACTTGCTCCCACTTTGCTGCCAGTGAGAGCACAGTTGCAAGTGGGAAAGTTCAGCTGTGCTTGCAGGTCTGCGCCGCCCACGCTGGAGACCATGAGGCCAAAGCAGGAGTGGGAGATGAGGCTGAACAGGATACGAATGACCAAGCAAAGTGTCCGAGTAAGTTCCTGCTGACATCTCGCGGCCTAGCAGTGAGTAGTTCTGCACACACAGAGTGAGCAGTTCATCACATACACAGTGTTTCCTCCCTTCAGCTCCTCTTCCATTCTTCTGTGGACCCAAACAGTGCCACTTTAGGGCCTGCCACTCGCTGGCTTAGAATACCCCAAACTCTCTCAGGTGTGATAAATGTGCCCATTTTCTTCCCTCTCTGCTAGGATCAGTTCAACGACCACATCCAGATGGTGAGGAATGGCACAAAGCTGAGCAGCCTCCCCCAGATCCCAACGCCGACGCTGCCTCCTCCACCTTCAGAAGTGAGTGCCTCTCCAGCCCCACAGCATGGGCATTCCATGCTGCCAGGCCCTGGCACAGCCTGCCTGGTGCTGTGCATGTGTGGGATGGCCCATTCCCTGTCTGGGCTTACTAGAGAGGAGGGGAAGGGTCTCCTTCCCTTTCCAGCTGCCAGTGCCTGCAGCTCCCATCTCACTGGCTGGAGAAGAGGGCACTCGACTCTGCTTCTAAGTGGTCTTACTCTAACCAGCCTTTCCCTCTTCCCCTGTTTTTCTTTCTCAGACAGATTTCATGCTGACGGCATTCCAGCCCAACCCATCCCTGACTCCTCGGCTCCCCTTCCCCATTGGGCCCGTCCCTGTCCCCATGGTCATGCCAAGCGCCGATCCGCGGGCTCTCTCCTTCCCTCTGCTCAACCCTGCCATGTCCAGGCCCAACCAGCCCTCCCCACCCCTTCCAGCTTCCCAAGGGAGGAACAGCCCCGTGGTAGCCTCGCTCATTGGCACACACAGCCCCCACATGCCCCCCGCTGCCTCCATCCCTCCTCCGCCTGGCCTGGGCGCTGTGAACGTGGCCCCCGAGTTCCCCAGGCCCCAGCCGGCTGACAAGCTGGAGAAGCTGCTGGAGAAGCTGCTGACTCGGTTTCCACAGTGCAACAAGTAAGGGTCTCTGGTGGTGTTTTTAAGTAAGGGTTTTGTTGCTGTTCATGACATGAAAGAACCACACTCACCATCAGAAGCAAGGAGCAAAAGAGAGGAAGTTTATTGTGGTTTGGGGTTTAAATAGGATTTGCAATTTGATCAAGAACTGGAGGAGGAGACCCCTCTGACCCCAGTGGTCAAACCAGCAGTCCATCACAGAGAGGAATGAAAACAATCTACTTCTGTTTATGTTACATGTGTGAGAAACTCCAGTAGAAAATATGTAAACAATGATCAGAAGGCTGAAAATCAGGGCGACAGTGTTTGGTGGTGGTTTTGGGGGCCAATGGCTTGTGCATGGAATGGGAGCTGGGGTCAGGGGAAGGGGGGCTGCTGGTGTGAGTGGGGTCTCCGGGAAGTGAGGCAGGCAGAGGTGGTGGTCTCCATCAGGTTTGCCGTAGTGCTGGGGGTGGGGGTCACTGGGGGCTTTGAAGGACAGCAGGGATATCTGGGCACAGCCAGGAGCCCTCCAGCATGTCTCTGGGGGTTCCGTGCTCTTTCCCCAGTGTTTTGGGGAGAGAAGTTCCTCAGCCATGTGACTCACCTCACCTGGAGGATGGAGGGGAAGCACACGGCTTCCCCCAGGCAGTGGTGGCTGAGGGATCCCAGTCTGTGAGGACTGAGGACTCTTAGCAGGCTGCTGTCCACGCAGGGCCCAGCTGACCAACATCCTGCAGCAGATCAAAACTGCCCGGAGGACCATGGCTGGGCTGACCATGGAGGAGCTGAACCAGCTGGTGGCGGCCAAGCTGGCAGAGCAGCAGGAGCGGGCAGCAGCCAGTGCTCAGGTGGGACGGTGTGGGGGCTGCTGGAAGGGGGCTTGGGGAGCAGGAAGAGCTGTCCCTCCTCCTTGCTTCCTCACAGAGCTTGGGTTGTGCATCAGGGCAGTCCCCTAGGTTCCCTGTCCTGCTGACTGCAGCGTAACCAGGGAACGATTTTCCCCTTTCACCCACGCCTTGGGGTGACTCCTCTGTCCTTTTCGGGCTGTTCTGATGTGCCTCCTCTGCGTTGCTGCAGCCTCTGGGCCGGATCAGGGCCCCCATGTTCTCTGCTCCACTGCCTCAGATCAGAACACCCATGTTCCTGCCCCCGGCCCAGGTCGCTTACCCGGGAACAGCGTCACACGTAAGGCTGCTTGGCTTCCCTGGGGAGCGGGGAGAGGGGGGCCTGCCTGGGACGTGCCTGAAGGGATGAGCCCCTGGAGCTGGGAGCTCTCTCCTCACACAGCCAGCTGGGCTGCTGAGCCCAGAACATTGGCACAGATCGTTTGTGTTTCACATTGGAATGAAGAGACACCAGATGTGATGGTGGCTCTCGGGGTGTGATGGCTGTGGGCAGAGAGGGTACTGGGCAGCCTGTGGCCTCGGGATGCAGCTGAATCCGTGATCAGAGCTGTGTGTCTGACTTCTCTGCCTGCTCCTTTCTTTCCCTCACTGCCCATCCCAGACCCCAGCTGCCTGTAAGCTGTGTCTGATGTGCCAGAAACTCGTGCAGCCCGGTGACCTTCACCCCATGGCCTGCTCACATGTGCTGCACAAGGAGGTGAGTGCGTTCTGCTGCTCAGGACCTCCTCCTGGTCCTTCCAAGTGACTCTTCCCGAGTCCTTGTTGTCCTGGCACCTTGCCAGGAGAAGGGTACGATCAATAAACAGCTTCCCTGCATCCTGTCATCCCATCCTTTCTGTACTCTTGGCTGGGCCAACCTGCATGGTGGTGGCTTTAGGAACAGGCTGCCCTTGTGTCCCTGAGCCTGTGCTGTGTCTGTGAGGGTTAGATGCTGGAGCAGGATAGTCTGGAAGGATCTGGAACACAGGGTGAGGGGAGAGCTGCCACTGCTGCTCAGGTGTCTGGGCTGGGGATGCCAGACAGGAGCTCTTGGGAAGAGGAGACTTTCCTATCCCATGGGTCTGGCAGTGAGTCATCTGTGCAGACAACCCCCCCATCCCAACAGCTCTGGGGCCTCCAGCAGTGGCCCCTCGAGGAAATGGAATGTTGGGGAGGGCCTGAAGGTCCTGCAAGGGGGACAAGGGCTCCTTCCTCATGGTGACCTTGTGATGGAGGCTGCAAGGAGCAAAGGAAACCATTCCTGAAGCAAGTGCTGTGGACAATGATGGCACCTTTGTGTTGGGCCAGTGGCTCTTGACTCATTCTCTCTTTCCAGTGCATCAAATTTTGGGCACAAACCAACACGAATGACACTTGCCCCTTTTGCCCAAGCCTCAAATGACGGCTGCTGGGACAACATGGGCGCCTGGGAGGAGTTGCTGTGAATAGACAGGATCAGTTCTAAGATTTCTACAGTTCTATATTTATACGATCATGTATACACATGTACATTTTTATTATATACGTAATGTGTGTATAGAAAGTCTGTAAACATACAAATTCATAAATAAAGTGTGTATATTATGCAGTGATTTTGCTGCAGTTCCTAATTTCTTAGCCTTGCTGGCTTCTTTCAAATGAGGGTCAGTGTTCCCTGCTTTCTGGGAACTGCCTCAGCCACCTCTTCCCACTTGGATCCCATCAGCTCCTTTCCTAGGCCCACTCGTCATGACCAGATACCTCACCACCCCCACATCCCTGCCAGTCATCACCTGTTTTTTCCCCCCTCTTGCCAATGAGCAAGATGCAGATAAAGAGCCAACTTTTTGTGGTAATTTTTTTAATGTCATAATAATTTACCGTATTAACATTCATTGTTCTTACATAGACACTGGGTTACGGAGTACTGGAGCCTCCAGCGACAGCCCATGGTCCCATCCTGTCCCATCCCCTGCAGTCACCGGGCCCTGGGGAGGGAGCGGACGGACGAGGCTGCGCTGCAGCTCGGGATAAACCAACCTGTCACAAAATTCCTGCGTTCCCCTCTCCTGTACTTCTTCCTAAAGCACGGGCTGACATGCCAACCCTTTTCTTTTCTCCATGGATTTCGGTGGGATTGCGAGGTGCTCAGCACCACTGAAAAATCTTGCAATGACTCTCTAAAAATTTCCCCCCCGCCCCTCTTCCTCACGGTCTGTGGCAGGAATCCGGCACTGCTGGCGGCCCCTGTACCCTGGGAGGGCAGGGAGCGCCCCCCAGGAGGGCAGGGGAGCACCCCCAGGTGCTGAACCCGCCGCAGGCCGGGTCCTCCGGTGCACACGCACACGCTTGAGGCGTGTTTTAAGGCAGTGGTCCACAACAGAGTCTCTGGGGTCCTGGGCAGGCACGAGGGTGGGGGGAGAATGTTGCCCTCTTGTAGGGAGCAGCTGGATGCGGGTTTAGAGCGAGGCTTGGGGCCAGGGGGCTCCGTGTGAGCGTGGTGGGGATGAGCAGGGGCAGTGTGGGGGCTGTTGTGGCAGTGCCCCATGCGAGGGCTGGCTGGTCTCCTATGCTGCCTGTTTCCTGGCTCCCTTACTGCTTTCTCGAAGAAATGCTTGTCTGCAGGAATTTAGTTGACAAGCTTTATGCTCGGTGGTTGCTGTGGGTCCTCAGTCTGTCCCTGCCTGACCCGGTGGTTCTGCGGGGCAGCTGCCAGCTCTGCCCTGGCACTGCAGGTATCCTCTCTTTGTTCATGGAGGAGTGATGCCTTTTAATTGTGGAATCTCTGTCCTTCCTATCCAGACTAGAGGCAGAGAAGTGAGGGAATACAACACTACAACTGCCTGCAAGGTTAGGGGTGTCTGCTCTGGGGAAGGGACAGTGATCCCGCAGCACGTGGAGGAGGGGCTGTCCTCACACACTGGAAAATCCTCCTTGTGCTGCAGGAACACCACGAGGACAGAGGTGCCTCCTGTGCTCAGGGTCCTTTGGGCTTGTGAGCCACTGCTCTGTGTGCTCCAGCCCTGCACCTCCTCCTCAAGCCAGCTGGGGCCCCCTCACCATGACGTGCTCCCACCAAACACGCTGTGGTGTGAGCCCTGGCGCTGCGTGGTGGCCGCAGTGGCCGACGACTGAGCAGAAGGCTAAAAAGACTTAAAAAAACCCCCTGAAACAAAACAGGACCGACCCCTAATCTGACCCCTAATGTTGGAAGAGTGGCTTTCAGGGCTGGAATTAAAAATAGAGTTATATGGATATATGGTACAGGTGAGAGGCAGCCGTGCTCTGTACACGTGGGACCGGCTCTGTACACACTCTCAATGCGCAGCTGCACTACCAGTGACACGATTTGTAAAAAAAAAAAACAAAAAAAAACCAACCATGTGTTTAAAAAACAATAAATGCTGCAGTTCCCACAGCTGCCGCCTGTCCCCAGGATGCCAGGGTGTCTCACAGCCAGGCCTGGATGTGTGGAGTGAGCCGAGAGGAGCTGCTGTGCCGTGGGATGCGCTGGCAGTGAGGTGAGGGGGCTGCAGGGGGGGCCCAGGCTCCCCTATGGCTTTTGAAGGGCTGGGTGGGCTGAGGAGCAGCTAGTGCCAGGGCTGGGAACTTCATTCCTGGCACAGGCTTCTGCATGGCAGGCTGCTGCTGATGCTGGAAGCGAGGGCAGGGAGTTTCCCATCCCGTGTGGCCTGGGGACAGGATGGATGCCTGCTCCTGCCTGCCCTGACAGAGGATGGGTCTCTGCTTCTGCCTGTCCCAGGAGGATGCAGGGAGTCCTGGGGCTGGCAGCAGCAGGAGCAGAACTCGGGAAGGCAGGAAAATGCAGGGGAAATATCAAGAGTGCGTGGTGTATGGGCAGCAGGGTAGAAAGGAAAGCCTGGTCTGGGCAGCCCAGGCTGGCCCTGCAGGGCTGTCTCTGAAAAGCCCAAGGCTGGAGAGCTCCAGGATAATTCCTGGAGTCTAGCTCAGTGCAGGGAGTCACAGGGGAGGCACAGCTGCAGCACAGCTCCCTACAAGAGAGCCTGGGCTGGCAGCTTCCCGGCAGGGCAAGCTGGAAAGGGATGCACAGGGATGGAAGGGGACAGGCAGGGGATGGCTCATCAGCATCACTCCATCAAGCCAGGCAAGACTGGGTGGGAGAGCTTGGGACAGCCCATCCTGTCCTGGTGTTGGAGCACAGAAGCTGCCCCCAGCTCCTGGGACCAGGCTGCTGCACTCTCCCCCTGCTCAGCAGCCATGCTCTTGCTGCAGGTCCCAGATGAATGGAGCTCAGACCTGGGGCTCCCCCGGCTGCTGGCCCTGACAGACACCGAGTCCCCGGGCCCAGGCTCTGAGCTCCCCACGCTGCCTCCACACTCCAGCCCCCGGAGCAAGGCCCCTGCCCTGCTGCCTCACCTGCAGCCCCAGGGCTGCGCCCGCGCTCCGCTGTCACTTCAGCAAGGAGATGTCATCGGCAAAGTCATCGTGATCCCGCCGCAGGCAGCGGAAGCAGCGCCACTGGAACACCATGAGGCAGAGGGGCAGCATGAAGAGGGCGCAGATGGCCGCCATGACGTAGGCGATGGTCATCAGCGTGGACTCGTCTGTCTGCGGGATGTTGTAGCCGCAGTCCTCCATGTTGGAGTGTGAGTGGGGCCCGTCCACCGCAGCCGTCCGGAACTCGTCGTGCACTGTGTGTGAGGGAGGCAGGCTCTGGTCACTGCTCACCCACGTCCCCTCTGTCCCCCCTGTCCCCTTGGGCCCAGCTCACCGTGGCAGGCGCTGACGGCGAAGCCGATGCGCTTGCGGGCGCGGTCAAACACCACGTAGAAGCCCTCCATGATCACAGCTCCCATGACGGTGCCGGTGGAGGACTGGGAGATGGCAAACTTGTAGCAGTCATCCTGAGAGGTGGCCACGTCCTCCACTGGGCGCAGGTATTGCTGTAGGGGGAGAGGAGCCGTCAGGGAAGGGGGCAGGGGAGGTAGCTGTGTCCACCCAGTGTGGTCCTGCTTGTGCTGCCCTCTCCAGCCCCTGGGAGAGGGGATCTCCTGCTTCCTGGGCAGGGTCTAGCCAGGCCAACACTCACCTGGGGCAGGATGGTGATCCGGAAGGACTGGTTGGTGGCCTCTCCCATCAGGTACAGGGACAGGACCGGGAAGATGTGCCAAGGGGTGGTGCCGACCTGCCAGCAAACCAGCTGCTCCCCCAGCCAGAAGCCGTCTGGGAACTTCTCCGTCTACCAGAGGGAAAGGGAAGGTGAGCTGAGCGAAGCAGAGGTGCCAAGCTGGTGACGGGCAGCCACACTGCCCATAGCCCTGCCCTGGGCCAGGCCCTTGGGAAAGGGATGGGTTCCACTGACCGACGATGCTGTTTTGATGGATTTCACAGCAGCCTCAAACACCTTCTTCGGCAGCCTGAGGTTGGTGGTCCCGCTGTCCACAATGCTCTTGTCGTAGTTGTACTGGGGGCAGAAGAGGAGGAGTGACCCAGCTGCAGGACCCCAGTCCCACTCCCCTCCCAGCCCCCTCTGACCAATGGTGGGTGCCTCCAGTGCCCGTGGGGAAGGTCCACCACTGCACACCTCTTTGCAGTCCATGTTCAGGTCCTGCCCATTGATCTCCAGCTTGACGATGATGACCTCGTAGTACCACTCCTTGCGGATAGGTGTGTACCAGATGTCCCCCACGTACAGCGAGCGGTCAATGCCACCGATGATCTGCGGAGGAGACAGAGGGCTGCTGTCACCACGTGCTGGCAGTGCCACCAGGGAGTCCCCCAGCCACCTGTGGAGTGCTCACCATGCTGCCTCCCACCGAGGCCACGGCCTCTGTCTCATTGGGAGAGAAGCCTGTCCCGCACAGCTGCAGGGAGAAGATGTTGGGCACCCGTGTCTGCTTCACCAGGGAGTCAAAGAAGGGCTCCAAGCTGTCGTCAGGCTGATGGGAGGAGAAAGCAGAGGCAGGACAGGGATGTGTCAGTGCTGTCCCTTCTCCAGGAACTCTCTGTGCCCAAGGGACTTCCCCTCAACAGCACTGCTGTGCCCTAGGGGACAAACAGGGACAAGGAAAAAGGCAACTGAAGTGTTTCTGTGCACACATCCAGGGCTGTCAGCCAGGACTCACCCGGGCAATCTCAGCATATGCCAGCCCCAGGATCCCTTCCCAGTTGGAGCCATTGATGAAGAATTTGTCCGACTCTGTGATGGCAGCGATGTTGGCTCTGACAGTGACGTTTGGGCCGTGGGGGATGGTGACAAGGTCAGTGCCCAGTTCCCCTTCCCACTTGCCCTGGGTGTAGGGCACGTACACCCCCTTCCGCAGGTCATGGTAGGTGCTGGACCTGCAACACCGGCAAAGGAACGAGTCAGACCAGCAGGGTTTCTGTGGGTCCAGTCATTCCAGAGGCCAGGTCGTACCTGGCAGGGTCTGGCCAGACTTCCAGCAAGGAGAAGCCGTGTGCCTGAGTGGCTGTGCTCTGTGCCCCCCAGAATACTCACAGCTGCCGCTGGTAGTATCTCCGGAGGAAGGGGTGTGGTGCAGCTCCCACAGCAAAGTTACTGCTCCCTGTGTCCACCAGGATATTCAGCTGGAGGAGGAGGAGACACAGGAAGGCTCATGAGTGCAGTTTTGTTGTGCCCAGAGAGGAGAGAAGGAGGTGGTGGAGCAGGAGGCAGCGACATCAGGGAGTTGCACAGAAAGCAAACATAATCCAGCACTGTGCAAACAGAGCATGAGCTCCTCGCTCAGCATGGCCTAGCCTCAGCCCCTAAATCCACAGGCAGGATTTGGGAAGCACTTGGCAGGTGTCATGGGGCCGGAGAGTAGCAGCAGCCACACAGGGTGCGCAGGTTCTCTTTGCCAGGAAAGCAGATTTGCTGGCACAGCCGGTGGGAAGGATCGCTGGTGGGCAGCCCCCGCAGATCCCTGTGCCTGCTAATCGCCACCCATATGCCGAGCCCTGCTCCTGATTCATTCCTGCCTGGGCAGGATTACCAGGTTTGGCAAATGTCCCACTGGCAGGACCAGGAGTGAGCCAGCCAGACCCTGCCCTCAGGTGACCTGTGCCTGCAGCCCTGGCGGGGAGCAGGGTGGGATTGCCTGGGTGGGAGTGGGGTTGTTGGAGCCTCCTGGCTTTGCTGGGCAGCAGAGCTCAGGGCCCAGACCCAGGAGCTGCTTCACAGCACCAGCCCGGGCAGCAGCACCAGGGCTTTGGCCCCTAATCTGTGCAGTCAGAGGGAGAGGAAGGAGGTTAATGCGCTTGTTGTTAATCGCAGGAGCACTGGCTGCAGCTCCCTGACAGGGGCTGGCATGTCCTGAGTACCCCAGCTGCACCTCCCTGCCAAGGGGAATATTTCAGGCTGTGGGGAAAGATCAGAGCAGCACGTTCAGCCCCCCAATACCGACCCTGGCTGGGTGCCAGCTCAGCAGCCACCACACAGCCTGGCAACCCAGCACCTGTGCCACTCCCAGGGCTGCTCCTGGTGCTGTGGATGGGTCATTAGGGGCCACCTGCTCCACACAGCTCATCTCCAATCCCCAGAGCACCCAGAGGAGACTGGTTTCCCTGGAGAAGGACCCGCTGAGCTGACACTGCAGGCAGAGGAGGCAGGGAGGGCTTTTACTCTCACAGGCTCCATCCTGCTGAAGGGGTCACGCACAAGACACACGTGGAGGGGACCCAGATCCTCGAGACTCAGCCCAGCCATCCATTCAGGCCAGGACATGGCACGTGAACTGACGAGGCCAAGACATGTGTGGCAGGGACACTGCCTGAAACCTGTCCCTGGAAGTGACAGCCCCTCCAGGCACCTCAGCAGCAGCACTGGCTCTGTTCCATGCTTGTCCCCAGAGCTGTGTGCTGCTCCTCCTGGGGCACCAAGCCTATGCCATCTGTCCCAAAGCACCGGCTCCTGCTGCTTGGCTCACCCCGCTCCCCTGTGTGTTCATGAATCAGCCTGTTCTGGGGAGCCAGGGAAACCAACATGCTTGGACACATGGAATGTGTGAGCAATCAGCTGCTGACGGTGACTTGGCAGGCCAGCACGGCTCAGAACCAAGACTAAAATAAAGGGGATACAAAACTTCCTTGTCAGCATCGGGAAGGTGAAAGGAAAGGTGAGGAGATGGATCACCATGTCCCTGCTTCATGTAAGCTTTTGGGAAGGATGCACGCACCCCCCCCCGGGACAAACACGCTCCCAATTTCCTGCAGAGGCACAGCCAAACTCTTTCATATGAATCCTCTCATTCCATTGCAATGCCTGGAGGGATTTTGCTCCAGCACACACACATGCACAGGCACAGGCACCACGTTTGCATTCGGAAGCAATCCAAGGCTGGAAGATGCTGCCCCAAAGGGTGACTGGCTCTGGAACACGCGAGTGCCTGGGAACAGGTGGTTCACACGGAAATTATCTGGCAGCTGCGACATGTGGCAGGCAGGAGATGATGAAATCACATTTAAAACTAGATTTCAGAAATAATCTCCTCCTTTTTTTTTCCCCCTAAACACACCCTGCCAGAGCAGGCAATAAATCCCAGGCACACAGGGACAACACAATAGTGCTCCCAGAGATCTGGGACTTCCATGGCAGTGGTATCATTCCTCTGTCCACATCTTACTCCCATTGCTGTCTCCCACCACGCACACAGGGCACAGCCAGCTCGTGGGGAAAAAGCAGCCTTTATTTCAGAGCCTGTGTGGGTGCTGGCTGTTCTGGCAGCACCCAAACCGTGGTGATGGCAGGCATGAGGGATTGTGGCCCTGTGCTGAGAGGAATCTGGAGCCTCGACCACCGAGCTCAACCCCCGGGCCAGACTTGTTGGTGGTGACAACGGATCAGGATGGCCACAAAAGGATTTAGCAGTGGGAACCTCCCTGATCTCATCCATAAAAGAGGGGAGGAGCTGGTCGCCCTGTGCTGTGACTGGCACCTGGCCCTCAGCATTCCCTGTCCCTGTCCCCGGCGTGCAGGCACACGGTACCACATGAGCTGGGCAGCATGTGAGGGATGCTGACAAAAAGATGGAGCAGGATCAGAGCCTGGTGACGCACCAACGCCTGCTCTGCCTGCCCTGTGAGCTCCCTTTCCATCCAGGCCATCCCATTTTCCTGCACTTTGCCTCCCCACGCTGCCCCAACTCCTGCGCAGTGACAACCGTCACGAGGTCTCCGGGAAAACTGAGCTCTGCAGGATTTCTGGAGGATTTCTGGAGAATTTCCCCCGGCCGGGAGCAGCACACGGAGCCAGGCAGCAGCTGCGCCCATGGTTGTGCTGGGAGGAACTGCCAAGCACGGTTTGGCCGTGGGCACTCCGTGCCTCCGTGCCCGCGCTCCACATCCCACCCCGCGGCCGCCCACACCCCGCACCAGCTCCAGCGGCATCCCTCGGCTCGGGAGCGGGGATGGAGGCATGGAAGGAGGGAGGGATGGCGGGAGGGAGGCAGGGAGGCAGGGGTGGAGAGATGCAGCCTGGCTCGCCCGCACGGAGAGGCACACGCAGCACCGGCCACCCCGCTCGGAGCACCCGGGCAGCCCCGGGAGCGCTGGGGTCACCTTCGGCGGGCGCCCGCAGCCAGGTTTAGCCGAAAGCCAGC
>VWZU01010241.1:947255-973276 GCA_013397095.1 Sterrhoptilus dennistouni
CCCACCGGGGTCTGCATCCTGGCTGTGCGTGTGTCGCGTGGGTGCTGTCGGGGTAAGGGCGAAAACGGCTTTTTTCCCTACTTTTTAAAATACGCTATTAACCAAAACTGTTGGGCCTCCTTGCCAGCCGCCTTTTTCCCCTGGCTCCGGGCTGGCGCGTCGGCGGCTGCGCTGAGGCTTCGGTTCTCTTTGCGTAGAGCTACAGAACGGTATTTTCCGTTGGAAGGGACCTGAAAATCATCTAGTTCCACCCCCATGCCGTGGGCAGGGACGCATTCCTCTGCCCCACCTTGCTCCAAGCCCCGTCCAACCTGGCCTTGAATACTCCCAGGGATAGGGCAGCCACAGCCTCTCTGGGCACTCTGTGCCAGAATCTCACCACCCTCACAGGAAAGAATTCCCTCCACAGATCTCACCTAAATCCTCCTCTTTTAGTTTAAAACCGTTTCCCCTTGTTCTCGTCTATTATAGGTGCCCCTCAAGCGCTGAAAGGTCGCACTAAGGTCTCCCCATATGTGGCGAGGCAGTCTCCAAGAGAGGAGTGAGCCCATAATTCATCCCCCAGTGCCAACGCCAGGGGTGGGAGACGGGGCTGAGATAGTTTTAGGAGAGGAAAATAGGAACAGAAGGCCCCGAGTGAGTTGCCCACACCCAGATGCTCTGACAGGGGACATTTGGGAGGGGGAGTGGTTCGAGCTCTGATGCTGGTTTGGTTTGGATGTCCTGAGGATATCTTCACCTGGAAACTGCTAGGATTAGTTGCTGCTTCTGAGACTTACTTTACATAAGCGTTATAAGTACAGGGTGGGCTGAGGACACAGCGGGGTGAAGAGGGTGGTGGTGGCCGTGTCACAGGTGGTGATGCTGCTCTGGGTGATTATCACAGGGGGTACCTGGCAGGTACCACAACCCCCTGGGTCTCACGAGGAAAGCAGAGGAATGCTTTCTGCACTGACAATTTGGGGGGAGGTTTAGGCTGAAATGTCTGACCTTGGCATTCAATTGTGTGTTTGAGCAGCAGTTGTGGTCCCCCAGGGTTTGTGCTGGCCAAATGTGGCACCCCAGAGTCACAGGTGAGGATGTTTGGGGTGAGGCAGGTGAATTCAAGCTGTGTGAACCAGTGCTGGGTGGGTTGGAAGGGCTCAGCTGTGTTGTGGTCTGCGAGTTAAATCACAAAACAGTGCTTTGGGAAAGTTGCTTGCTTTCTCTTTCTTCTCTTTCTCATTTCAGCTTGTTTTTTATCTGGTTAAAAAGTGCCAAAAGCACCTTTCCTGTAGAAACTGGAAGGCCTGGGGGAGCTGATTTAAAACTTTGTGCCACTTGAGCTCTACTCCGTGTTTCCACAGCCCTTGGAAGTGTGTGTGGAAGCTCTTTGTTTTGGTTTTGCTGTGTGTGCTGTAGTGGAAGGGCTCTGCCACGTGCTGGGGAGGAGGAATTTTCTTTTCTGAGGACAGTTGTGACTCTGTGCTGGTTCCTCCCCGCTGCCAGTTGTGGGATCCATGGCAGGAGCCGTGTGCATCGGGGACCAGCTCATCCTGGAAGAAGAGGACAGTGAATACATTCCTAAGGAGCATGGTGAGTGAGGCTCATCTTCCCAGGAGCTGGGAGAAGGAATTCAGGTGTGCAGGTCACTTCTAGGTGTATTCAGAAAACAGGAATTGGTTTCTGAAGCGGGTGGAGAGAGTAGAACACATGGGATTTTAGCGGGGGCAGAGCTGAATGTCACTGTGCGGTGTCACACAGCGCTTTGCCGCTGGCTTGGGGCAGCTTTGTTTTGTGCTCAGCATTTCCCAGTGTGTCCACAGCTTTAGCTGAGGAGGGTGGCTCTGTTGGGCAGACCAGTTTCACAGATTCCTCTTGTGTTTCCCCCAGAAATCCGGAGTTTTGCGCCAACCATTGGGATTGACCCCGACAAGGAGTCGGAGCTGCTGTGGCTGGCCAGGGAGTGCCTGGTGACCCCGCTGCCCCCGGAGTGGAAGGCCTGGTGAGAGCTCTGGCTGTGCTGGGGCCTTCCCAGTGACAGGACAAGGGGAATGACTTCCAGCTGGCAGAGAATAGGGTTAGATGGGGTATCAGGAATTCAGGGCTTTTTGGAGTGGCAGAAGAAGGGGAAAAACTGTTTGGGAAGCTGGATATGGGCATCCTGGGAGAGCTGCTTCCCACACTGGTACATTTGTGGCCTCCTGGAGACATCCTACTCCTCTTCCCTGAGCTTCAGGTGCTCACACCATCAGCAAAGCTGGCCTGGCCTGTGCAGCTGTATTTTTAACATGCTCTTTGACCTTTCCCTGCTGTTTTTGCTACGCAGCCAAGATATAGAGGGCGGTAACATCTATTACTTCAACTTTGAAAATGGCCGCTCCATGTGGGAGCATCCCTGTGATGAGCACTACAAGCAGCTGGTCATCCAGGAGAGGGAGAAGCTGCTGGCACGGGGCGGCTTGAAGAAGGAAAAGAAGGACAAGAAAGAGAAGAAGAAAAAGAAGAAGGACAAGAAGGAGAAGCAGGTCCTGAAGCCTGTGAGTAGGTTCTGCCTGCAGTGCTTCTGGAGAGGGCTGGGCAAAGGATGGACAAGTGCCTTGTGACCCCAAACCCGGGTGATGGGCAATAAATCAGGTGGGCTGGGAGAACTGAGGACAGAATCACCTTGAATTTTGGCTGTAAGACACTCTGCAGTAAACCCACACTCTTGGTGTGTCTGGGAGGGAGAGGACCATTCAGGACCTGTTCAGGTGGGCATTTGGGAAGCAAAATGTGTGAGTAAATCACCCCCTGTTTCCTTACCTGTCCCGTGTGCTGGTGCCTGCTGGGTGTGGGGTCTCTGAGCAGGGTTGTTCCCCCAGCCCCTGTTTGCCCAGGGGAGCTCTTTGTCCCGTTCTAAGGTCAGGGGTGTGAGCTGCACACTTGTGCTGTCCTGACAGTGACTTCCCTGTGCTTCTCCAGCCCCCAGGCTCCCAGCTGGCACCCCTCCAGCCTCCCCTGGGCACCCTCTCTCCTCTCCGTGGCCTCAGTCCATCTTCATCCATCGCCCTTCGAGGGTCCCTGGACCTGGACAATGTGCTGGACTCCAGCCTCACCCCCAGGGAAGAAATTCTGGTGAGGCTCCCTCTTCCCTGGGAATGTGCAGGGGTCACAAAGGGTCACAGGTGTGGGGACACTTAAATGGCAGGGTTTGTGATCTTCTGTCAGTTTGGAAATAGTGACAGAATATACAGTTTGTATATTAAAAAAACTGTATTTCTTTTCTTCTTATATTTTTAGGGAGCCCAGTGAGCTTAGTGGTGAGCTTTCTTCTGCTGTGTTTAGCAGATTGAAAGAGTTGTTTCAATAACTATTGCAGAGGAAAAAAAGTGTGCTAAGTTCTAGTAGAATTTGGTGTCCAAATGAAGCATGACAAACAATACAGATAATGTAATTTTATAAACCATTTTCACTCTTGTATTTGAGACTAAAATTAAAAGAACTATTGTCCTGATGAACGTAAGGTTTACAGCCATGTTAAATGCTTCATTTATTACTAGGGAGTGACCTGAGGGTCAATAAAACTTTTTAAGTGGTAAGAAATTGACTCTTTAAAGGAAAGCAAAGTAAAATATTTCCAAAACAGACATAAACACATTCAAAAATAAACAAACATGTTAAGTGGTAGGACATCAACCTCCCTCCCAGAACCCAGCAGCTGCCCCGTGTCTCAGTGGGTCTTTATCTCCCCTTTCCTGTTGTCTGACCTCTTACTTCCCTTTCTTCTGGCCTTCACAGCCTGCAGAGATCTTGAAGCCCACCGGCCGCACCAAGAATCTGCTGGATTTGATCTGTGAAGAGAAAAATTCCCTGGACGTGGCAGCGCCAGAGAAATGGAGAGATGAAGAGGAAGAAAGTGAAAATGAGGTATTTGTGTGCCCTAGCTGTTGCTGTAACCAGCGTGCCAAAGCCTCCTGATGCTCCCCTGGTAATGGCTGTTTCACTTCCCCCTGGGCTTCCATTTGTGCTCTCTTTTCTTTGTGCCGTTTGGTCCCCAAAAAGCGTCTGATCCTATTTTCCCAGAGTAAACCCTATAAATCAACATCTGCCATGCTGTCATTCCAAGGTGAATTGGCTGTAGGTGCATTGTCATGGCTCTGCTGCCTAATTTCACTGCTGAGGAACCCCTCCTGTCGCATTGCAGAGGTCAGAACTCAAATTTGGCCTTTTTTTNTTTTTAATCCTTCAGAGTTTCCCTGGGACAACAAGACTGTCAAAAAATGTGTACCTGGATGTTGAAGCCCTGGCAGGCAGCTTTGACTTTGAGGTAAGAGCACGGTGATGGGCAGGGGAGGCTGCCAGGTGGGAGAGGAGCTGTGGCAGGGGTTGAGAGTGCAGGAATGGTGCCGGAGGGATGAGTTTCCTGTGTCATGTAGGAGCAGGAACAACCTGGAGCAGAGTGATGGAGAGGAAGGCCCAGCAGCAGGGCTGTGGGGCTGTGAGCAGCCAGATGTGTCCCACAGGGGACAGTGGGGTGGGCACTGTGAAGGGAGGTTTGTGCTTGAAGTGGTTGTGATTTGGTAGCTGGGACTTGAAGGAGACATTTTTGCACAGGCTGGAGCTTTGCTTCATCCTCAGATAGGAAAAATAAGCCAGGTAGGTGAATCTGGAAAGCAGAAATCTGATTTTCCAGGGAACAGCAGGAAAAGGGTCTTGGGCCAGAGGTGCCACTGCACTTGGTGTGGGAGGAAGGCTCAGTGAGGAGGAGGAGGCACTTCCATCAGTTTGTCAGGGAGTGTGGAGGGAAGGCTCCTTGTCAGCTGTAGCTGCAGTGCTGCCTCAGGGGAGAGGAGAGGGGAACGGTTCTGTGGGAATGCTCTTGCACTGTCACTCCTTCCACGAGGATCTTCATGTGGGCTGCACGTGGCCGCTTTTCTGCGGCAACACAAAACCTGTTTTTCTTTCTTCTTGCCCTGCTGCTAAATCCCGTGGCTGAGACACAGAGCATTGAGTGCACCCAAGGCCTTGTGCAGACTGTGCTGTGCTTTCCCTGCGCTTCCTTAGCTGGGATCAGGCTTAAGATGACAAGGGCACAATGGGAAGTGCGTTGTAAGCAGCTCTAGTGATTTGGCCCGACTGTTTGTGCTGACATTAATCCTTTCTCACCGCTTTGAAAAATCCTGTTCCAGTATCTGAAAGGCAAATTAATTTCTTTTAAAGTGTTTTGGAGTATTTCCCTTATCCTTTTCACGGCACACGAAAATTAAGCTGTAAAGTACTTTGCTGGAGAACCTATTCACGGTGCTGGGCAGGATCTGCAAAGGCTTATGCTAAAGTGGATGTGACAAAGAGAGCCCTGGCTTTCTCATCTCCAGACAACAAGCAGCCTGTGGGGGCCCAATTCCTCGCTGAAATGTTAATGTGTGCAGGAACAAAGAGCTGTCTTGGCATTTCAATGCCGCGGGGATGGGGCTTTGGGAATCTATTATGGAATGGCAATTGCTGCCCAACAGCCAGGCTGTTAACCCAGATGGGTGATAGCCTAGTCCTGATAAGACAGCAGTGCTCCGACTGGAAAACAAAATTCTTTTGTAGTTCCATGAGATGGCAGTAGAAAAGCATTCCTAGGAGTGAGCCTCAGCCTGCTCCCGAGCCCTTCTCCAGCTTCCTCGCAGAACAGGAGACAAGGGCTTGTGTAGCAAGTCCTAAGGGAGAAATCTAAGCAGTAGTGGGTGAAATCATGAAAAAAGCAGCTTCATGTAGCCCGTGGTCAGGGTTGAATGCCTGTATTCAAGGGAAAGAAGTTTTAGTGGCTTGCTGGGCCAGGATGTTGGGTGCAGTGGAGGCAGCATCAGACACAGCTTGCAGGGAACCCGGAACTGGGAAGAGTCTGGAGGATCAGTGAGTTCATGGAGCTGGTCAGCAGGAAAAGCAGCAGTGAAGCATCCAACAGCTTGATATTTAGGAATCTGAGCCTGTGAGCTCCCAGGAAAGCTGTTCAGCTGGAGAGCTGTCTGCTCTAGGGGTGGTGTGATGGGTGCTGACCTGTCCCAGGTGGGTGAGTACTCTAGCTTGGGAAGGTGGTGTGGGGAATTCTGCAAGTGCCTGTGTCCCCCCGCCTAGGAGAACAGCAGGGAGGAGCAGGAGGATCGTGGCAGCCCATCAGCTGGTGCTGCTGATGCTGCTGAAGCTGCTCCCCAGCCCCACGGGAGCCCTGAGGAGGAAGCTGCCAGCCTGGCAGAGGTGACAGTGGCTCCCTGGCCTCCCTGTCCTGCTTGCATGGTGCCATCCAGGCTTTGCATGCAGTAGGCAGCTTCTGGTGGTGTGGTGTGTGTCTGCAGCTGCTTGGCTTCTTTCTGTTGTTGTTTGAAGTTTAATGCTGATCACTGGAAGTAATGATTTGAGAGTCAGGGATTTCCCATCACTTAGTGTCACTCAGGGCAGGTAGAATGTTACAGCTTGTGAAATGATCACCCAAAGCCAGTTATAACCCAACTGACTTGTCCGGCTCTGAAATCCATAGAAAATCTATAGTCTGTTGTTGCAGGAGGAAAAACCTCCCTCCTCCTCCACCTGTGTGTGTGACTAGCAAAGTTCCCTCTTCTGCAGAGTTGCATTTGTGATCATCAAGGTGTGATGCTAACAAAAGGTTTGCCTGTAATTGCCATTAAAACAGGATTCTGCCAGCCAAAGAGATTATTCTGGGATATTTCAGTAGCTGAAGTGAACTTGCCTGGAGTGAAGTCCTTTTGTGTGCACACCATTGCTGGTGTATTGATATCTTTTGGTGTGTGTGTGATCCTGTTCAAGCATCAGGATCCTGCTTGGCCTCATTTGGGATATCCTGGATGCTGCCAGGTCTCCTGGTGGGATGTCCTCAAGAGAACTCTGAAGCAAGTTGTCCAAAATGAACATAACTTTCTAGCTACCCTAATCCCATAAAAGGGGAAGCATGAGAGTGACTAAAAAAGTTCCCCTTGCCCACCTTTCTCTGGTCCTGGTGTCCCCAAGGAACCTTCTGTGACTGGTTGGTGACTCTGGGAACCTTTGCTGGACAAGGTTCAGGAGCTGTCAGTACCAGGGAATTGCAGGTGAGGATCAGAGCTGCAGGATTTTTGGGAAGTGCCTGGAGTTGGTCTCCTCTGTCCTCTCCATCCTGCTGGATGCTCGCCCGGCCCTGGAGAGGTCTGGCAGAGCAGTGGCACACTCAGAACGTGCTCGGGGAGCGCTGCAGCCCTGGGCTGGGAGCTGACAGCGTTCCAGAGGCACTCTGATAAAAATACACTGCTAAAATATGCGCTCAGTGTACAGAACACGCCGTGCACAGGATGCAGGGAATGTTTGACAAGACACCGTGGCATTAATAAAACAGTGAGGAAGTGGGACGTGCAAGCAGGTCTATGTGCATGCTGATGAGAGAACCTTCTTCTGGCTATTCCCCTCTCCATGGGCAGTGTTGTGGCCTCCCCGCTGCTGGGAGAGGCAGTTGAACCTTTGGGTGACTAAGCTTTAATTTGGGGTTGTTTTTTACCCCATCTCTCAGCTCCTGTGTTAGTCACGGGCTCTTTCTGAGCTCTGAGTGGTGCCTTCAATCAGTGCCCACCCTCCAGTCTGTCCCACTGGGAGGTGGGATGGTGATCCTGCCTGCTCTGCTCTGCTTGAAATGTCAGGCAGAAGTGAAATGTCCTGTCATGATCTCTTACAAAATTTCCATCTCTCACTGAACAGATCCAATGTGGAAGCATAACTGGGCCTGCTGTGGGGCACATCGGGTGCTCACAGGGGCTGGTGGCCTTGCACAGCCACTCTTATCCTCTGAGATCCTGTGAATAAAAAAGCAACAGATCAAAAAAAGTTAGAGCCCAAGAAATGAATGAGGTTATGTCAATGGAGTCCCTTGCCTTGGAACGGGACTGTGTGAAAAGAAGTCAAACAGGTTTTGAAGTCACCCAAAGATTTGTAATTTTGCTGCTTGCTGTAGAAGAGTCTGTGCTGTTCCTGACTCCTGCATCCCCCAGGAGAATATTGGGTCTATAATTGTGTTTGACTTGCTGCCTAGAAGGAGTCTTTAAAATCAAGACATCCTGAAGAAATGCCAGAGTCTTCCTTGGATTCTGGTGCTGCGTGCCCTCCGTCTCCAGTTCAGATCTTCCCCGGAGATGTTGACAGCAGCCTGTTTGCCCAGAACATGGAGCAGGAACTTGCTGGGGATGAAGCTGGGGACAAAGAAGATGCTGAGGGGGAAGGAGAGGCCTCTGCAGCTGAGGAGCTGCCTCAGTCTGAGGGGGAAAGGAGTGCAGCAGGGCCAGATGTGCCTGGCTCTCCTGGGCAGCCCCGAGCTGCCTCTCCGGCTGTGGAAGGGGCCGGGGCAGATCAGCTGGCCAGCCTGGCTGCCACTGCTGACACCGAGTCCTGTGCAGAGAAGGTACTGGATGAAGAGAGGGAAGAAGCGGCAGCTGATTCAAAATCAGAGGACTGTCTGGATGATGGCAGAGTAAGAGACCTGCCTGTGTGGTTTTGGTGTTGGCTATTCCCGTCATCTCGTCAGGCCCTGACTCAGGAAAGCTCTTGGAGCCCTGTCTGTGATGCTGGTCCAAGTGCTTTCCTGGTCAGGAGGGCAGTCATTCCTGGGGGGGCATGAGTGCTCTGAATTCCCAGATGGGCATCTTCAGGACTGAGCTGGGCAATCATTCCCTCCTGCACACACCAAATGCTGCCCAAAGCCACCGACAGGCAAAACCCTCAACTGCGCCACGTGTTTTGAGTCTGGGAGGAGGAACAGTCTCAGCTTCCAGTGCTGCCGTCTGTCCTGGGCGAACAGGGTTGATAATGAAGCTCATGCCGAGCCCAGCTGTCCGTGCTGCTTTGTTTCTCTCCTGTTGTTTCTCTCAGCTTGCTCAGAGCTGGGGCGGACATGTAAGGAGCTGCCTGGCACCACGTTCGCGGCTCTGCGTGGGGTGCGAGGTTGGAGTGGGGAAGGACGGAGCCTCAGGGCTGCTTCAGGAGCAGGAGCTGAGAGCACAGAACCTTCCAGTCCTCCCACTCTGGGAGGAGAACTGGCCACACTATAGGAGCAGGGGCTTGGGCTGAGTGTAACACGCTGCCCGTGGCCTGGCCCTGCAGCTGGGCTGCCAGACACGCGCTGTTTGCTCGTGTTGACGTTCCAGAGTAGGATCCAAGCCAGAATACGGGATCTGATGAACGATCTTTCTCCAATCTGGCTGCCTTCCTGCTGATTTTGATGATTTCTCAAGTTCACTGATGCGTAATGTCTGTAAGAAATGATAAACTACAAAACTGAGCCTGGAAAACACGCTCTGTCCTGAAGAGCTGAGGGTGTTGCTTTCCCAAACTCATCTGTGTTCTTTGTGCACCTGAGCTGTTCTGCTGAAGTCAGCAGGGCCACGGGGTGTTCCCATCAAGCAGTTCCCTGCAGCTGCAAATGGCTGGTAATGCAGGAGCCCTTGCTGCACTTAGGCACAGCAAAGTGGAATTTTAAAGTGCTTTTACGGCTCCAGTGCTGTGCTGCCTAGTGGGCTGGGAGCTCTGAGAGCTGTGGAGATCCTTGCAGATGGAGAGGAAGCAAGTTGCCTTTTATCAGGGGTGTTCAAAGAACACTTCTTTGCCCTCTCCAGCCCTGCCTCCTGTCCTCCTGTGAAGTGGTGTTTTGTGCTTGTCCTGTGGGTCACACATCCTTGGTGTCTTCCCCATGATGGTTGTCACCTTTTCTTCCCTGAGAGAGAGAGGCTAGACTTGTGTTGCCAGTAGCAGTTGCCGTGCTGGCAGTGCCCAGGTGAAGCTGCAGTAGGGTAGGACATGTACAGGCTGTAATGTGCTTTTCCTCTCAGCTTTCAAAGGCATCCGGGGTCAGCAGCTGTGAGCAGGACTTGCCTGTCTCCAAGTGCTCCGACCATGAGGTGGTTCAACCTGTGGTGAGTCACCAAAATCTCGTTTTTCCTTGGATGTGAGCAGCAGGTTCCTCTGGGGTGGTGGAGCCAGTGGGTGCAGTGCCCACCTCTCACAGCTGTGTGTGGGGCAGGCCGACAGTGCCACCCTGCACCTCACAGACTGGGGCTGTGGGTGAGGTAAATATCTCTGGAAAAGTAGGTCACAAAGAGCTGAGAGTGTACTTGGATAATTGCAAAAAGGGAAAATAATAAGCAATGTAAGAACTGTGCTTTAGGGGCTGAGCAGCTTTTGCTGAGGGGGGTGTGTGTGGCTGGAGACCCCTCTGCACAGGAGGAGAGCAGGGGGGAGGGTGGCCCTGGGTTGCGGGGAGATGCCCATCAGCATCTCTTCATCTCCACAGGAAGCTGCCATTGCCATCTGCCAGTGGGAGCAGAGGCAGCGTGGCCAGCAAATGGCTGAGAATATCATTATTTACTGCCTGGGTGCGAGCCTGAGCTGCTGGCTCTGCCTTGTGTGGGCACGTGTGTGCAGGACCCCCCAGGCTGCCAGGAGGGGGACTGTCTCCAAGGGTGGATAACTCGTGGGGGCTGGCTGTGAGGAAAGAAATCCCTGGGAATGTGCAGCAGTATCACAAAGGGGAGCAGTAGAGGCTGGGGAAGATGTTTGAGTGTTCCCCCTTTGGATGTTCCTTGTGCCACCCTCACCTGCTAAGATCAGTGGCACAGGAGGGTGCACTGGGAGTGTGACAGTGCCCTCCCTGCGTGGCGCTGATGTCTCTTGGTTCCCACTGAAGGGAAGTGCTTCTGAGCTGCTGTCAGTGGGGTGGTGAGCAGGGATTCTGAGCTGTGGTGGGGTATTGGTCTCAGGATTTCTGGTTGCTCATCAGAGACTGATCCTTTCTGCTTCCTTTTTTAGGGCTTGCACATCAAGAGGCAGCTCTCTGAGGAGGTTCTGGAGGTAGGGACTGTATCTCCTGATTTGGACAGCCCCAAGTGGAAGGTCAGTGCTTTGTTAGGGCTCAGGACTGACCTGTGAACAGGCAGGTGGGATCCTGTGGTGTGATACTCTACAGAGGTGAACAGTGGTTGATGTGTGGAGTGCCAGGGGTCACAGCAGCACCACCAGTGCATTGTTTTTTCTGCAGAGAGAAGGTGCAGGTGGCTAGACAAAGAGCATAAACCCTGAGAAGAGGTGGTTGGAGGAATGTGTTCAGGCAGGCTCCCCTGGGTGCTCTCCCTGCCCCAATAGGAGAGCCAATAAATGGCT
This sequence comes from Sterrhoptilus dennistouni, assembly GCA_013397095.1. NCBI lineage: Eukaryota > Metazoa > Chordata > Aves > Passeriformes > Zosteropidae > Sterrhoptilus > Sterrhoptilus dennistouni. The sequence goes on from VWZU01010241.1 coordinate 958,392, forward strand.
TTTCTGGGGAATGGAGGAAGTGGAGTCTATTTTCCTTTCTTCTTTTGTGAGTATATTTGTCCTTTTCTTTCTCTTAAGCAGATGGGAAGGATTTGTGTGGCAGCACACGATAGAATCAATGGGAAGAAAAGGAGGTTAACTCCCTCTGACAGATTTTGGTAGAGGGAAGCTTATTTTTAAGCATTTGGTTGTCTTGCCTGCTTTAATGTAGGGGGAAAAGGGGCTCCTTTCAGTGAGTCTGTGGCACATGGAGTGAGCGTGTGTACGTGTCTGTGTCAGCCCGGGATGCAGCACTGGCCAGGCAGCTCTGCCTAAAGATTGCTGTGCATCTCTGGTTTATCCTTGTCTTCTCAGCATGGTTCTGAGTTGGCTTGCTCAGCCCCACGTTCTTCTGGAGCCCTCCTGCTCCATCTCTGTGTTGGTTGGAGGCAGGATCCAGGATCCAGCTGGGGTTACTCAGCCTTGCCCTGATTGTGAGTGCATCAGCTGCTCTGGAGGAGAGACCCTGAGTGGCAAACTCCCCACCTGTCCAGCAGAGAGGAGCAATCCTGTTTGCAAGGTTGTGTCTGGAGAATACACCTGTCCTCTCGTGCCTAATAATGAGCATAATCAGATGTGAAGGGAAAACAAAACATATGCCTGCTGTGCTCCCCCTCTCCCTCCCCGCAGCGCAGGCACTGTGCATGCAAATGCTGCTTGGACCAGCCACGTTTGGGTTTATTACAGCCCTGTTTGGGGAGAGGTGGGTGTGAAATGGTGCTCCCTGCAGAACTGCAGCTGCTCTTTTGTGTCTGTGCACAGAGGCTGGGCTGGAACGGCTCGGGGTTGTAGGAATGTGCCACTCGAGGAGCTCGCCTTGCTTTGAATATATTGGCAAAATACTCTGTTGTTAAAAAGAAATAAAGACAAAAGGCACCTCTGGCAGCTCCGTGAGCGCAGAATTGGAGGGGTTTTGTTGGAGTGTTTTGGCAGGAGCTGTGGTGGCTGCAGAGGCTCTGTGGGATGTGTCCTGCTGGACCTGGAAGAGGGGAGGCTGCTCCTTCCCCCCTTCCCTTCTCAGGGATTGGAAGTGCCAGATGCAGAACTGTGGAATCATAGAATGTCCCGAGTTGGAAGGAACCCACAAACATCATCAAGGTCTTAACTCCTGGCCCCACACAGGCACTCCAAAATCCCACCCTGTGCCTGAAAGTGCTGTCCTAAAGCTCCTGGAGCTCTGGCAGCCTCGAGGCTGTGACCATTTCCCTCAGGAAAAAGGCAAACCTGTCCCAAGTGCTCAGTGCTGGCACCTTGCAGCATGATCTGAGCTGATGTGGGATGGTCCCCTGGGAGCTGGGCTGTGCAGAAGGAGGAGGTGGCCCATTATCTGTCATCCCTGTGTTCACACAGCTGGTTCTGTGTCTTGAGCATGTGAAATGTCCTCCGGGGATGCAGCAGGGTGGAAAACCAAGTCGGTTGGGGTTCTGGGGATCCTGGGGCAGCAGGAAGGGCAAGGATCTGATAATTCCACAGACAAGGCTTAAAATCTGCCCTCGTTCCCTGCAGATGGGGGCTGTCTTCATCTTCCAAACACCTCCAGAGGTTCGTCAGGAGGGGCTGCCCTGTTGGGCAGAGGGGCAGTAGGAGCCCTGTGCATGAGCTCAGAGGAGTTACCCTGTGAGCCGTTACCCTCATTCCAAGAGGGTCTCCTTCCCCATTTGTCTGGCTCCTTCCCGTTCCAGGCAGCGGTGACAGAGCCCATTTGGAGCGAGGAAACATTTGCTGAGCTGCTCAGTTCTGGGGAATTGCAGTCATCAGTTACAGGGGCAGGAGGGGGCTGGGGCTGGGGGGCTCTGCCCAGGCTGATGTGATGGAAGGTGACAGCACTTGCAGGGAATCCTTCTGCCATTTGCTCTGCCGAACATTTGCATAAATTACTGCGGGTTTAATTCCGCCTTTAATTCTGTTTTGGCCCTGCTCCACACACAGCCCTGCAGGGCAGGGGCTGAACTCACCTGCTGGGGTCCCCAAAAATTTATGAATGGGCTGTCCCTGCTTCCTGTGGGGCTGACAGGTGAGGAGGGAAGTCCTTTCCCTCCTCAGGTGTCCCTGCAGCAGGGACAGAGGGATCTGGGAGCTGGCAGGTGGGGAAAGGAGCAGCTGACTATTACACATTCAAATATTTTCTATTCATATTTCAAGTATTTACTGTGCCATAAATGAATGCTTGGTGTGCTGCCAAGGGGGATGGATTGCTGATGTCTCCCAGAGTCAGAAATCCCTGGACTGGTGACTCTGTGCAGCCCATCACACCCTGCCCTAGAACCTGGGTTGGAGGCAGGACTGAGGCCTGATGTGTCCCAAACAATGCATCCTTTGCTTCATTGCCACAACACTTTGTGTGTGTGACATTTCTCTTTTAGGAGATTTTTCTCCTATGTTTTTCAGGGAGTTGAGTGTGACTTGGGATTGTAGAATGACCTTCAGGAAAGAAAGGCCAAACCTGTGTCCCAAGTTCTTAGTGCTGGCAGGGAGTTCACCTTTTATCCTGAGAAAGCTGAGCTCCCAGGCCTCCCCTTGTGCTTCTGGAAGGATTCCTGGGATGGTTGGAGACCCTTGGATACCCTCAGGAGAGGAGCACATCCAGCGTTCTGGAACAGCCTGTGGGTCCCGTGCGGCCCAGCTGATTCCATGCACCTTCAGCAGAACTCCTTTGAGGTCTTTGATGGTGAAGGAGCCACAGACTCCACCCTGTTTGCTTTTACCTGCAGGCCCAGGAGCTGGGAGAAGAGGAAAAAGACCAAAGCAAAGCCAGTGTAGAGGAGGAGCAGAGGAAAAGAACAGAAGCTGCTGAGAGGTATGGTACAGACAGAGGCACAGGGGAGGCATGGGCAGCTCCAGCTCCTGCTGCCTTTCCTGCCTTGCCCTCCCTGTTGTGCTCACTGCAGCCTGTCCAGTTGTGCCCTGTGCAGCCCCCCCAGGTGCTGCAGCCTCTTCCAGGGGCTTTCCCACTAAACCTCTTGCTTCTCCTGCTGCCTTCTTAGCCCTGTCTCAGCAGGCTTCAGCTGCTGCCTGGGTGGGCAGTGAGAGTGCCTGCCCATCCTTTCCCTGAGGCTGCCCCAGCTGTGACTCTGGCCTTTGCCTCCCTCACAGCTCCCACTGCTCTTGCCAGGATGGTGTGAGCCTTGTGCTGGGCCCTGGGCTGTCAGACAGGGCAGATATGGACACTGGCCATTGCCTGGTGACAGCCTTACTGGTCCTGCTGGGCTGCCAGCTCCCTGCTGAGCTAAGCCTGTAGCTAAAGGCTCTCAGGTGTCTGTTCCTGGGGCCAGGAGAGTCCAGCTGTGATGGGAACAATTCTCTTCCTTCCACAGAGGTGGCCTTGACCAGGTGTGGGCATTAAGCTGTTCTGTGTCTTGGTACGTGGACAGATCACCAGCTGTTATCGCAGAGGAATGCTGGTTTCCAGAGCCCAGTTTGCACCATGACTGGGCTGTCTAGGGCAGCTCTTTTCAGCCTCTTTGTGGAGATTTGTTTGGAATGCTGTTGTGAGCCGTGAGCTGTGCTCCCTTGAGCTCCTGCTCCTTGCAGAGCCCCAGCCTGGCATTTACAGATGAATTGTGTCAAAGCTCTTGGCCTCCATGCAGAGTTACACGTTCTCCAGGACACTGGGAACCAAGGAGCTGCTGCCTGTGCCAGGAACATTCATGAGCAGAAGCTGCAGTCCATCTTAATGACTGGCTCTGTGGGATTTGCAGCCTTGTTCTTGGAGGAGCTGTTTGTGTGAAGGTCTCCAAAAACGTGTTCTGCCCGCAGGAATTGTCTCCTTATCACTTGGTTCCTGCTTCCCAGCTGAGCATCCTCTCTTTCTCTCTGCCTGTGAAGCTGCTCGTGCTTGCCTTGTCTCTCCTCTCCTCTCTGTGCTTCTGAGATGAAGTAGGACTATAGATACAAGCATGCCTGCCAACACTTCCATCTGTAATTTGGACAGCAGTGTGAGTATGGCTTATAGGGCTGGTGCACCTTGGGGACATTCTCCAAGGGCCTGGAAAGAGTGGGATAACCCAGGAAAGGGATCCAGTGCTCTGAGGCTGATATCCACTGTATCCTCAGCTGTCTTTAGTCCAACATGAGCTGGTGGGAATGGTGTGGAGCTTCCCTGTGGCATTGGAGCCCTGTGGAGCACTGTGTTGACCAGGCAGGTCCTGTTGGCAGGCATGGCTTGGTGCCCACCTGTGTCACCTGCACATCATTGTCCACCTGCAACAGCCACTTGACTGTGCCCTGAGCTAATCTGATCTTCTGTCCCCTCTTTTGTGCTGCCAAGTGAGAGGGATCTCAGTGCTTGTGAGACACCAGTGGAGCGTTTTGGGTTAGAAAATCCCGATGGGGCGGAGGCTGCGGAGCTGGAGGAGGGAGTCCTGGATAGCCTGGTGGATCCCGAGGAGCTTCCTGCCCCACAGAATGTGTAAGGGCTTCATGTCAGTCCCTGGTGGTATGGCTGTGGCAGCTTTTGTCCCCCCGTGGTGGTCGGAGCTCGCGTGTGAAGTGGGAGCTGCGGTTTGTGGGCACGGCGGCACTCCAGCAGCTCCATGTGCACATGCCAGCAGCTGTTCCCCTGCCAGAGTGCCAAGTGAACAGCCTGTGCTGGGCAGGGCGAGAGCAGCAGCTCAGCCCTCAGGGTCTGTGGTGGCTCAGGGCTCGGTGGGATGAGGGAGAGCTGTTTGCTTTGTCTTTGGGAAAGCCTTTCCCGTGCCGGTGTCGCTGCCGAGGCTGCGAGTGTTCACCCTCCCTGAGAAACAATTCCACACTCAACTGCTGAGTGATGCTGAGTTGCGGGGGGAAAGGCAAAACCCCATCAATTCACCCTGTTTTACAGCCACTGGGCATGTTGGTGGCATTGAAATAATGAGGTCAGAGCCCAGCTCCTGCCCAAGCTGCTGTTCTGTACTGCTCCATGGGTGGGATTTGTGGATTTGTGGTATTTGTGGATTCTTACCTGCAGCCCCCTGAGACAGAGGAGCTCAGTGCATGTGAGCGTGCTGACTTTGCATTCCGTGTCAAATGACACATCAGCAGATGCAGCTGGAAGAATTAGGCAGCGTGTCTCTGGAGACAGGGTGATGGGGAAGGAGTCTCTGTTCTGATAGGAGCTGTGGTGCTGTGTAAACGTGTGTGTGCTGCCCGGGTCTCCTTTTGAGCAAAATCTGGGGCAAAAGGAACGACGTGATAACCAGGTGGAAGTGGCTAAATTGCTCTGCAGAGCAGCTTGATAAAGGACACCTGCTGCAGATGGTGTTATGGGGGGCACCAGTGGAGGGGGATTGTTCCAGAACCCCACTCCTTTCCTCTGTCATGCTCTTTTTGCTAATGGCTGCAGAAATGACCTTTTCTCTCCTGACTCGAGGCTGAATTACTGGGGCTGTTATTTCCCTGATTCCTGGCAGAAGTCCCTCTGCCTTGCACTGCCAGTCTCAGCATGGTGAGACCTTCCTGCTCCAGCCTTCACTAGCAAAGAACAAAAATGTTTCTTCCTAGACTAATCTCAATTTTCCCCTCCTTCCCCTTTAGCTTCTCTAAGACTTAAAATTTTGCTGCTGTCTGTCTGAAAAAAAGCTTAGTTAGAACCAGATTGGGTTTGAATTTTTGGAGTGCTGAGGGCTTTTCATTGCCTGGAGCTGGCAAATTCCCAGCACACTTTAGGTTGCAATTGCAGAAAAATACCTGGTCTGTGAGAAGCACCAATCCCTGGGCTGGGAGCAGATACTGATGGCATCTGCTCCTGTGCCTGGCAGCTTGGCCAGGGCTTTTCATCAAGATTTTGTTGACCTCACAAGGTGAGCTGTGGTGGGCCAAAATCGGAGTTATTTAGGCCTGGAGTGCAGCTGGGGCTGGGCTCAATTTATCAGTTGGAAATTCTCTGGGAGTCACCGAGAGGATACGCCAGTGATCCTCAGGATCCACCTGAGGTCAGCAGTGGAGCTTCTGGAGTAGGTGGCTCTGAGATTTTTGGTTTGGAGTTGATGCTCTGTGGAGGAGGTTCCTGTTCCTTTTATGTCACTCTGTTTTCTGTCACCCTTTTGCCAAAGGAGCTTTTTCTCCTTGGTAGGCAACCTGAGGAGGAAATTGAGCAGTCCTTGAACAAGTCTAATGAAGAATCCCTGGAGGAAATAGTCAAGGAGGAGGAGACAGAGCTGGAGCAAGAGGAAATACATTTATTTCAAGCAAAGGAGGAGAAAATTCAGCAATTCCAGGAGGGGATGAGGCAGAAGGAGGAGGAGGAGGAAGCTGAAAAGCTTCATCAGCAAAAAGAAAAACCCCTCAGGTACTTTCCTTTTTTACTCCATCTCCTCCAAGTCTTTCCAGGGTGGGATTTCATTGCTGCTGGCCAAAGACTGCAGCCACCACCTGGGAAGTGGTGCTGCTCTGCAGAGCAGGGGGAAAGGAGCAAATCAGGGCTCTCAGGGAGGAGGAGGAGGAGGAGGAGGAGGAAGGACAGCCTTTGGCACAGACAGTTCTGTGCATGAGGATCTGCAAAGCCTGGAGTGGACAGTGCAGGAAAGGGCTCTCCCAGCCTGCCAGGAGTGGCAGGAGCATCCTACAGGACGAGCTGTGATCCCACACACACACACAGAGCTGTTGGCTATGGTTAACCTGGGACAAGTTTCCAGCTCAGTGCTTGGAGCTCTTGCACCTGGCAGATGTTCAAATCCTGGGCTGAATGGTGAGAACAGGGCTGGAAATGGGAGCGTTAGAGGAGATGAGGTTACCCCAGAGGAACTATCTGGAGTTCTGATAGGGGATGTTTTACAGAGGGACTTCCAGGCAAGGTTTCTAGCAACAGGGATGGCTGTAGGAAAGCAGGATCTGAGAGCAGTGCAGGGGGTGGAGCAGCACTGGCAGCTGTGTCCTTTCCCTGGGGGAATTTTTCTCTTGAGGCTTCTGTATTATCTTGCTGGATGTGATGCTTATGTTCTGAGCAGCCAGAAACAGCATCTTGACATGAAACATCGTGGGGATGCAGTCTGGGTGTGAAGGAAGATGCAGAAATGGCGCCTGAAGGGAAAAAAAATGTGTAGCAAAAGGTATAACATTGAGCTTGCTGATGTGCTAATGCATCCAGGTACCTTGCCTGGGAGCCTGCATCCGTTTAATGAGAGTTGATTTCACTTTTCTGCAAAAGAGAAAAAAAAGAGAACAAAAAACCCCAAAGAAGTGTAAACTATGATGATATAGCAAGTTTTAAACCTACACTGCTCAGGTTTGCTGCTGGGACTGCATCTCCTGTGCCAGCAGCAGGTCCTGCAGGTGTGTGTGGGGGAAATGAATGTGTCACCACAGCCAGTGAGATCCCCAGCTGAGCTGAAGCCCTTGGAGAGGTGACTGGGAGATATTGAAGCCTCCTTGAACCTGTTTTCTTCCATTCTATTTTCTGTCTCAGCACCCCAGAAGATTTTGCAAAATCTGAGCAGGAAGAGGAAGAGTTGCTGGTCAGAGAGGAAAAAGCTGAGAGACTTGAAAAGCTGCGAGCCCAAATGGCCTCAGAGATCGAGGCAGAGGAGGAGAGGATGAGGTGAGAGGTTCTGCTGCCATTCCTGAGGATGTGAGGTGCTGGTTTAGGAGGGAAGGCTCAGGCACAGCCCCAGCAGCTGCTCAGAGGGAGGCTCTGACCCTCTCCCTGCTGTGGCAGCAGGTCCCAGCCCCAACTGCCCAGTGCTGGATCCTGATTTCTGTGCTCTCCTCCCAAACCCACCAGGGCAGAGCAGGAGGCCAGGCTGCAGAAGCTCAGGGAAGAGTTGGAATCCCAGCAGCTGGTGGAGAAGGAGAGCCTGGAGAGGAAGCAGCAGCTTGCCTTGGAGGAAATGAGGCTGGCAGTGGAGGAAGCCCGGCAGAAGGAGATGAGTGAGCTGGAACAAGAAAAGGAACAGTTCCTGAGCCAGCTCAGGGAGAGGTTGGACAGGGAGAAGAAGAAGGTGAGATCTTTATTGATCCCTTCCTGATCACCTGGCTGGCCTGGCAGTGCAAAGTGTCGGGATTAACTCACACCTGCAGTGCTTCGTTGACAACTCACTTAAAAGCCAAGGGGGGATGCCAGCTGGGCTGTTGGAGGCACAGGGAGGTGGGCAGGAGAACTCCCCCAGTTGTTACTACAGTGGTGATTAACTCACAATTATTTCAATGGCCACTCTGCATCTGAAGACAAGATAAGGATCACTGTGTGTCTCACCGAGCTAAACCCAGCCCTGTTATCAGATCAGAACTAAACTGAGCCACTCTGTCAGCTCCCAACACCTCTTTGGCTGCTGCTTTAGTCCTGCAGGGACCTGGGGAGCCCTTCAGTGGGGCAGTTTCCAGTTCCTCCAGCACGGCATGACAGGGATTCATCGAGATCTGCTGGGAGGGAAAGCACAGAGTAAAGGCACCTTGTAGTGATCCCATGTAGAAGGAGGGGGTTACTGCTGTGCTTTTTAGTGCTTTTGGATAGAATTTAATTGCAAATGCACCTTGTCCCCACACGCAGAGGTTTCCCAGCACACTGTTTTGCTCTGTTTCCATAGGCAGCAGAGGAGCTGGAAGAGCAGTTTGCCAGTGAACTCCAGCAGCTGAAGTCTGCAGCAGAAGAGAAGCACCATGAGGTGAGGATGCTGTCCTTAGAATGTCAATTGTTGGAGTTTTTTTTTAACTCACAATGTCACCAGAGGTGGCCAGAGAGGGTGGCATTAACTCTTTTTCCCTTCCCTAACTGTAGTTCTGGTCTGGCTCAGTGTTTGGCCCTGCTCCAGGCAGGGGGTGGTGAGGCTGTGCCATGCTCTGTCGAGGGCATGGGATGGATCCTGTGGAAAAGGCTGAGTCTCTGTGGGTGGCTTTCCTGGCAGGTCATTTCCAGCCTGCAAGCCCAGCTGGCAGAGGCACAGAGCAGCCAGGAGGCCCAGCTGCGTGAGGAGCTGCAGAGAGCAGATCAGAAAGTGCAGCAAAAAGCCCTTCAAGTGAAGGAATACGAGCGTGAGGTGAGTGTTGGTTTTGTGCTGAAGGTTCTTCACCCTCTCTCCTCAGGTGTGGGGTGAGCTCTGAGAGCTCAGTGACAGTGGTGCCTTAGGGGGCAGGGCATCCCTCAGCACCTCACCTCAGCGGGGTGAGGGTTTTGTGCTCCCCAGGACACAATCCCTGATCCCGCTTTGGGCTTGGGCTCCGGTGGGAGGCTGATTTTTGGGAGGCCACTCCAGGGCAGTGCTGCAATCCAGGGAAACCTCTTTCCCTGCCACCCCTGCAGCTCAGCGAGCTGATGAGTGACAAACGCCGGGAAGTGGAGAAGGAGCACGAGAGGAGGATGGAGAGGATGAGGGAGGAGCACCGGGAGGCCCTGGTGCGGATCCAGGAGCAGTACCAGGAGGAGGTACTGCCGGTGGGGAGGTGTGATGGGCTGGGCTTCCAGTGAGTGCTGTGTGTCCGTGTTGCACTCTGGAGAGCCCTGTGCCTCACAGAGGTGTTTCCCTGTCCCCCTGGCCGGGCAGGAGCGCAAGCAGAGGTCGGAGCTGCTGGAGGGGCTGCGGAGCGAGGCCACGCGGCTGCGGCAGCTCCATGACTCTGACGTGAAGGGGCTGCAGGCAGAGCTGGAGGGGAGGCTGACTGCCCTGCAGCAGAGGCACAGGGAGAAGGTGAGCAGCAGGGTCTGCCTCTGGCCCTTGGGACTCCTGAGGGATTGCCTGGAGGCTGCACACCTTGTCCCCCTGCCACCCTGCACAGCACAGAGTGGCAGACACGAGTCCCAGGTCACGCTTCCCAGTTTGTGTTTTCCTGGGGAGGGAGGAGCTCGTGCCTTTCTCTTCAACTCAGCTCCCTGTGCAGGAAAAAAAGCTCCAGGATTCAGAGAACGAACTTGAAATCCGCATGAAGAACATCCAAGCCAGATCAGAGCAGCTGCTCAGCCAGGTGAGTTGGCCTGTTGGGCTCACAGAGCTCCCCTAATCCGTGCCAGTCCTTTGGCTGCTTCCTCACGGAGCTTTCCTCAGAAAAGCTCAGCCAGGGCTTCTGCTGCCATCCCACTTACAGGTACAACTTTGTCACAAGTCAGAGCAGGGCTGAGCATTCCTGGTTCCTATGGAAGTCTGAGCTCTGGGTTTGCTCAGTGCTTTGAGGGGCAGCAAGTGGCCGTGAGAGGGGTCATAAAGCAAATCTGACAACACTCCTTGTGTATTTTGGTCTTGAGAGTCAGGCCTGAGGTGCTGCTCAGCATCAGCAGTGTCCTGGCTCTGACACTCCCCTGCCTTCCTCCATGCCACAGGAGGAGTCCCTGCAAAGGAGGAGGCAGCTGCTGCTGGATGAGGACAGACAGATGAAGCTTGAAAGAGATGTATGGACACCTGGGCTCTGGGGAGGGGCTGTGCTGCTCTGGGGCTGAGGCAGCACCTTAGAACTGGGGCTTTAGGAAACAAAGTGCTGGGAGGTGGGTTAGTTCTGAGCTCCCCAAAGAGAAGAGCCAGTCCTGTTCTCCCAGGATTGGTGTGTGGTTGGGACCCTGCGAGCTGTGTGCCCCTTATGTTGCTCTTGGGGAAATGACTATGAGGGGTTTTCTGGTTTTCTTCCAGGAAGCTGCTCTAGCCTCTCAGCTGTGCCTGGAGGAGAGCAGGAAGGAGCATTCCAGCCTCCTGGAGTCTGTCAGGCAGCTGAGGAAGACCCTGGAGGAGCTGCAGGACCAGAAGGCTGAGCTGGAGGCCCAGGTGGACTTGCTGCAGTGCCGGAGCCAGAGGCTGCAGAAACGCATTGGGTGTGTGTGAGAAATTTCCTCTCATACCGAAAAATCTGCCCTGTGCCCCTGAGAAACCTCTCTAACCTAACCTGGGCCTCTCCCTGACCTCTGAGCTCTGCGTTGGGTCATGTTCCTTCAGAATCCTGAGGTGCCCATTGAGGGCACAGAGTTACTGGGGGCTGCCTCCAGATTTTTTATTAACTCAGGGTGTGAATTTGGATTTGCTCCTAGACCTCTGCGTGTCAGGTTCACTTGTCTGCTCCACTCCTGCCTTGGGAGGTTAATGAGGTGCTGTGAGAGAGGCACTGAAATGCAAAGAGGTTTTCCTGAGGTGGCTGAGCTGCTGAGGAAGGGTGGGAGGCAGTTTCCCTGCCCAGCCAGGGCTTACACTTGGTGTAACACACAGACCCAGCCCTGGTGTTGTCTTGCACACCTGTGGCCCTGGAGGTCACTCTGGACACCATTGCAGGCTAATCAAGTGCTTCTGCTGTTGCTTTTTCCTGTGGCAGAGAGCTGGAGGAAGCAATCAGGAGCAAGCAGGAGGCTCTGAAAGAACTGGAGGCAGAAGAAAGTGTGGGATCTCCAAGAAAGAACGCTGAGCTCCGTGTTGAAGACCTGAGAGGAACTACTCAAGCTGTGAGTAAAGCAGCCTGTGAAGGTGTTTGCCTTGTGAGATCTGAGGCTGAAACTCCCTTGAAAATCACGGCATTTGTTCCTTCCGTGTGAAATCATTTGAGATGCAGAGAAGGATTTCTCTTTGCTGCTGTGTTCAGTAGTATTTGCAGATGTCTGTCTATTATTAGTGGGTGGAGAGGAGTGTGGGGTACTCAAATCAAAAGCAGGGCTTGTGTCTGGATAGAAATGTCTTTGTTACCTTCAAAAGTCACATCAGGAACAGCCCTGGTCTGTGTTTGGATCTGGGCAGTGCTATGGTGATGTCATTCCAAGCTTTTGCTCCTCATTGGATTCTTAGGGGCCCTGGGCTTCTGTTTTCCCCAGACATGTTTCTTAGTTTTTGCAATGTGTCACCCTCTCAGCACTCGTCCAGAGAGCCTTCCCCAGCCTGTCAGAGTCCCGAGGAGGGTGAGCTCCAGTTTGATCGGTGAGCATCCCTGTGCCAGGAAAACCTTCTGCTCTGCTTTTCCAAGCCGACGTCCTAGCTTGGCTTTGCACACCAGGCACTGAGCACCCGGTTTTGGGGGTGCTGTGGGAGGTGTGCAGCAGCACGGGGAGCCAGGACAACCCTGCTTGTTCCCTGCAGTGTCCAGAGCTACATCTCCACTGAGGGGCAGTCCCTGAGGAGTGCCAAGGAGTTCCTGCTGCGCCAGAGCCGCTCCCTGCGCCAGCGGCGCTCGGCGCTCAGGGCTGCCAATCTGCAGTGGCACCACAACCTGCACAGGGCCCAGGAGACCGAGCAGGATCCCAACAGCTCCCAGCTCCTGCAGGGAATGCGCCAGAACCTGGAAGAGGTGAGCCCTGGGCGCTGCCTGTGCTCAGGTGTTGGATGGCACAGACTTCCCACGGCCCTGGATCAACTCCTGATCCTGTGGATATGGGCTTGATGACCCTCTGGGGTGTGGGTTTGGAAGTGAAACCTCCTTTTCCTTGGGCTGAACCTGCTTCAAGCTGTGTGCTCTGCTCACTGTACACACCCCTTCCTACACTCTCGAGGACTTGGGTGTCTTGGGTGATTTCACTGCAGCAGCCCTTCCTGTGCTGAGCAGAATGAGGTGATGAAAGTCACCCCAGCTGCTGACATAGATTATTTCCTGACATTCCTGTTTAATTTCCTTCCTTGGCATGGCTGTTGGTCTGTGCAGGAGGCAAAGCAGTTGAACAAGATGAAGTCAGCCGTGCAGAAAGGACAGGTGCTGCTGAAGAAGAAGGAGGAGAAGCTCAGCCAGCTGGAGTCCTCGCTGCTGGAGGAGGTAAACTCCAGCATCTCTTCCCAGCTGCATTCCCCCTGCCCAGAGCTCGTGGTCCCTGTCAGGGCTGTTCAGCTGGTGGCCAAAGGCTGGTGTTTGCCAGCAGAGCTGGATTTTGGAACCACTTTCTGCGAGAGCACCAGACTGCTGAGTGTGTGGCTGCAGAAAGCAGCTTGGAAAAGCTGCACGGATTGAGCCTGGAGAAAACAAGGGCAGGTCACCTCATGTGAGCCAGGATGGAGCCTGCTCTCCTGACTGAGGCCAACCTTGCAATGTTTGGCTCTGCCTGGCACCACGTGGCCTCAGGCAGGGCAGCAGCAGATGCAGGAGAACTAGGCCTTTGATGGTCAAACTCTTGCCCCTGGCTCAGCAAACCCAACCCTGCAAGAGTTGTGAGGTTATTCATAGCACAAACCACGTTGACTCCTGGTGGAAGGGCTGGCTCACGTGGCTGCTGGGTTTGGCCTCTTGCACTTCCAGAGCCAAAGCAGTCTCTAGACATTCAGATTTTGCTATCAGGGGCTGAAGACGAGTTTCCCTTCACTTGACCTGTGCCTGATTGCAGTCCAGCTCTGTAGACAAGCTGTAGGCAGATTTCCAGTTGCTTTTATATTCCAGGGATGATACAGCAGGTTTTACTGGCATTGTTTTCCTCCTTCTGACCAGCTCTCAGATGAAGATACACTGAAGATTTCTGCATGCAAGAAGATGGTGACTTTTGATCTGAGCACCTCTGAGGACACAAACAGCACATCCAGTGTGAATCTGGGCCAGTCTAGATGTAAGTGCCCTGTTGTGTGAGGCTCTAGGCCTGTTCAGCCTTTCCCTCTCACCTCTCTGATGTCCCTGTTGTCATTTGTGCCCAGTTGTGTCCAAGGCAGGTCTGTGACTACTCTGTATACCACACCTGATTGCAAAACCTTGTTTCCTCCCTGTAGTGACAGATAAGAGGGATGCGATCTATTAGTGAACCTGCCGTTTAGATCTCAGTGGATTATAAAATCTCCCTGATTTCCCCCAGATCCTGCAGATCTGTATTGCTCTTCTGCGGGAGTCTGGGCTTCCCCTTCCTCACATCTGAGGCAGGAGAAGCTGCTGTGATTCTCTCTCTGCTGCTCGTGCTTTTTCTTGGGCTTTGGTTGCCTGTAATTGGAGTTGTGCTGGGGGAAGAAGGGCAGGCAGACAGGAGGGTTGGGTTACTTGCACAAAGGCTGCTCTTGTTGGCTCTGTGATCCTTTTCTCCCCCTTTTTTCCTTCAGCTGACTTGAAAATGGATTTCTGGCCTGCGCTCCAGCAGGACAAGATCCGGCACCTGAGGGACTCTGTGCAGAGCATCACCAGTGAGCTCAGCGGGGTCCTGGGGCTCCTGGACTCCCTGAGCCATCACCAGCCTTCTCTCCTCACCTCCACACTCCATGAGGGCATCCCTCTTCCCACATACCCCTCCTTGGGAGAGCTTGGTGGGGGCAGCTCCCTGGGGAATCCACCCAGGGTGTCCCCCCTGGACCACTGGGCCCGGAGCAACAGGCTCAGCTCCACTTATTCTGTCTCAGGGCAGTCAGTGGACAACATGCTGACAGAGAAATGGCACAGGTATTTCCCAGGTGAGTCTCCTGGCCTTATTCCACCTGTTTTGCTGCCTGCAACTTCTGATTTTGTCTCATGCTACCAGTGCTGGGAATGGTGGGTGCACTGGTGCTGCTGGTAGGAAGCGGGGTAAGGGGATAAATGAGAAGCTCATTCCAGAAGTGCAGCACGTGCCTGATCCTGTCATCCTGCTCTTTAATGCACACCCAAGGAAGCAGCAAAACAAGAGCCAGCCCTCTCCCCTGGGAGACCCCTCCCAGTGGCATGCAGGGATCTCCATCTGTTTCCTTGGTGTCCTTGTAGGGACAGCATGTCCGTGGTGCAGGAGAGAAAACACACCCAGATCCCTGGATTCTGTGGGGTGTGTATTTAATGTCTGTTTTCCAGGTGGGTTCTCATCCCTCAGTGGGAGTTCTGGGCCTCCAGTCAGCCAGCTGGGATACGTCCCTGCAGAGTAAGGACCTTCTTCCTTGAGCTCTTTCACTGGGCTGCTGTTGTTTCTCTGCAGTGATTATTAGGTCATTTATCATGTAACGAGTAGATAACGATTTGATAATTACTATGAAGTACTTAATATATTACTGTGTATATATATATACACACACACTGATATATATATGTATATGAGGATATATTTATATAATATA
>VWZU01010241.1:973322-983461 GCA_013397095.1 Sterrhoptilus dennistouni
ATTAGTATATATATTAGAGGAGGTGGATTTTTTTCTTCAGCAGCCCATCACTTTCTCATCTCTGGGATAATTTCTTCCCAGGCCTCTTTTTTTCCCCACTTATCCCTTCTCTCTCTCTCACTGCCACAGTGAACAAATCCGGCTCTTCCAGCATTCCAAGTTCAGTGAGCCAGAGAAGAAGAATATTGAGGAGATGATTGAGAGCAACAAGAAATGGCTGAAAGGCTTCAAGAAGGATTCCAAATTGTATCTTTTACCTGGGTCTGGTCTTTAATTGCATTCCTGCTTCCTGCAAAAGGTAGGAGGAGGGTGGCAGGAGGGGTGTGAAATGAAGAAATAAGCAGCAATTTCGAGGCCTTGGCCTCTATTCCAGTGCCTGGTTCTGCAGGGGAATGTGGTGTTTAGCAGATGGAGCAGGAGTGATCTGTGGGTTGCTCCCTGGGCTGTACTTGACTGAGGAAATTTCCCTTCCTTTCCCTGGTTGTGTTGTGATGCTTCTTTAGTGATGCTGCTCAGCTGTAAAGGAGCAGTTTGAGCTGGGAATGTGAGGATTTAAAAATATGGAGCAAATAGTGCAGAATTGAGGATGGGGCGGGCAAGAAGGGGGTCTGGCTTTGCAGGGCTGCTTCTGGTGTTGTGGATGGAGCCTTGGCCACGGGCAGGCCGTGCTGAGCAGCTTGGGAGGAGGTGAGAGCGCCTGGAGATGGGCATGTGGGAGGGCACATGGTGGGGCAGGGGGGGCTGGGCTCCCCCTGGAGCTCTTTCCAGCTCTGTTTCGAGGAATCTTGTAGCATGGGGCTGGATCCAGAGAGTGATCTCTGTGCTTTGGGCAGGAATGCTCCCAGGCTGTGTGGTACCAGCCTTGTGCTGGGGCTGTTGGTGTCTCCTCAGCGTACACTGATCTTAGCAGCAAATCTGTGGCCTCTGTGCTGTCCTGAGTATGGTTTGCCTCTGAATTCCCTAATCCCCCTCTAATTCCATTTGACTGGGATGCTGCAGGCTAAATACAGCCTGTGTGCACTGGGCTGGCTCAGTACCTGGTACCTGTCCTGTCTGTGCTGATTCCTGCTGTAAGCCAGGCTTTTCCTTCACCCAGCTGTCAGACCTCTCTCCCCACAGGCACAGAAGCCCCCAGGCAGCAGCCCCAGCCTCCTCCAGCTGGGATTGGATAAAAACAGGGAGATCAAGGTGTACCACTACTGAAAGGTGGGATTTTTCTCTGCAGGGATGATGGGGTGGTCTGTGCAGTCTCCCCATAGTGGACTGGGTTTTGGTGATTCCCACCCAGGCACTTCCACTGTGTGTGTGTGTGCCACGTCCTTGAAACTGGGTGTTTTTGCAAGAGAGTGGAGGAAGGAGGAAGAAAACTTCCCAGGTGGATTCTTCTAATCCTGTAATGTGTCCAAATATACTTTATAGACTGTTTAATCCAGCGGTGACATATCAGGGCTTCAATAAATCAACATTTCCCTCATTAGTATTCCAGCAATGGCGAGGCAGAGCTGTGAATCACAGAGGACTTTGAGTAACTGGTCAAGGGGGAGGATGTGAATCCAGCTGAGGCTCTGCTGGAGGAAATGTTTCAGGAAATGAGCGTGCCCTGATGCCCAACAAATGCTTGGTGGCAGGTGGGCCATGTCAGTTGGCCTCTGGCACGTGAGAGCAGCGGAATGGCTGTGGAGTCTGGGGATCAAATCAGGGAATGCCACATTCTGGCTCTTGGGGAATGTTCTGCTTATTTGGGGTGGAAGCAACAGGAACTGAGCCAAGAGTGGTAGATCTGGACGAGCCCTCCCCACTCCTCTCATGTCAGGCTGGCCAGAGCTGTGCAGCAGAGCAGCTGCTGCAGCCCTGTGCCCGGTCGCGGATGTTCCGATGGCAGCAGGAGGACACGGGGAGGTCTGGTGCAGGCACAGCTCCTGTGGAGGAGGAGCTCCTGTGAGTGCTGGGACAGCCCCACCTGCGTCCCTCCATGCCCTGGGGACAGGGATCCAGAGCCTGGCTCAGCAGCTGGGATGTCTTTCCATGCACGGGGCTGGGGAGTCCCTGCCACAAATCCTGGAGCTGGGTCTTGCTGCTGCTGCAGCAGCTCCACAGGGATCCGGGAGAGCAGGGCTGTGGGAAGACCGGAGAGTGGCTGAGGAGTTGGGATGAGCAGCTCCCCGACCTCAGCTGTGCCACGGTAGCTTGTGGCTTTGCTCACCAGATGCTGTGATGTTCCTCTGGAAGGGCCACCTCCAGAGGGTATCCCAGCCCGCTGGGAGGCTTGAAACTGGGAGGGGTTTCACTCTACCCGGTGGGGAGGAGTCAGGCTTTCATGGGAACGTGGTATTTGGTTGTCTTTGTCAGTATTTCCTCCGAGCTGACTCTAAATATTTTATGCTTTAAAAAGCTGCCGAGCCACTCGCCTGCTCTGGCTGACGAGGACGCTGCACTTCAAGGGAGCCCATCTGTGAGGAACCATCTTCAAAGCCACTCTCCTGAGACAGCTGCTGGGGGGAGGCTCTGAAGCTGCTGCCCCACACCCCCTGTGCTATGTGAGCCCCTCGGGTGGGTGAGGGTGGGCAGTGGGGGGAGGCAGAGCCCCCCTGCTCTGCTCCCTGGGTGCAGCGTGCTGGCACACACCATGAGCCTGGCACGGGGATGTTTACATGCAAATAGAAATATATTTTTGATTAACATCATTTTAAGACTCTTTAGAATGTATGTATTTTATTTTTGCTTACTGTTTTTTTAGAATTTTTGTAATTACCCAGCCAGCCTTATTCCTTCCCAGAAAGGAGGGATCAAAACACAGGTATCCCATCTGCTGTTGGAGTGCACAAACCCCTTCCTGTAGGGATTTTTCTTTTAGTTTACTGGATATTACGAGGACATATGGCAATCCTTCCAGTCAGGGGTTTTAGAAGGGACGCCACAGTTGTGGTTGCTGTGGCCAAAGCCATATCACTGGGTCCATTCTCTATTTTGGGAGAAGCATGCATTAATGGTGCAGGGAAATGCCAGTTTTTTTAACAATAACTTGGTTTGAAACATGTTCCTTTTTCCTGTTAAAACCTGGGATAGCAGCTGTATCTGGTTTTGTATAAATTAAATCAACATGAGCCTGTTTTGTATGATGGTGGTAGTTGTCACTCTGTTTTGTTGTAGCTGGATATCCAGCTGTGCTTACCTCTCACATCTCCCCTTGTCTCTGGGCTCTCTCATGTTTTGTCTTGTCAAGGTCATTTCTGGCAGTTCCCAAGACCACTTAAGCTCACTGTGGCTTTGTTACCATTATCCTTTTAAGTATCTGGACAGGGTAGCAAATGCAGAGGCAGAGAGAAGGAAGCTAAAAACCAAAACTACAGAATGAAAACCAGGCGTTGCTCTGGCAGCCTGTGATCTGTTAAAAATGTCTCACTGTAGATTGGCTGCTGATTTCCCATTGGGAATTGCCCCAGGAGCATGCTGGGTGCTGCTGGGATCGCTGAGTAACGCTCTCACCAGGAATTAGGGAGGGTTGGTGACGTGCTCTTCTCTTCCCATGACTTGTTCCCATCCCCTGCTCCCCTCCTGCCAGCAGCCTGTGGGAGCTGGAGAGGCTTGGGGAGTACAGGGTGTGCATCAGCTGCTTGTGCACAAGTGGAGGCTGGTAGTTTTGTCCCTAAAAAGAAAACAAGCCAGCACCAGGCTTTTTTGCCCCAGTTCCTGCAGTGCCTGAGCTGCACTAGAGTTTCTTTGCCCTCTGGAGAACTGGGTAAGAGTTGCTGGAGAAGCTCTGGTGGCAGCACACGCTATCCAGGCAGGCACTGCTGGGAACAAGTCTCCTACCCATTGCTGAGCAGTTCAGGGCAGTTCTGAGACATCCCAAATGCCAGCAGGAGTGTGGGATCCTCCTGGGTGTGGGGTGACCGTGCTGGGATGGGTGCCTATGGAGCAGGTGTGAGCTCAGGCTGGGCTGTGCTGTCTGTCCATGCTCCCTGCCTGCCTGTGTGCATGGAGCAGAGGATTTGCCTTTCCTGGACTGCCAGCACTGCATCTGTTGGAGAAACTCTGCGATTAGAAGAGCAAAAGGGCACTGCCTGATTACTTCACCAAGCTGAGCAGGGGTTGTAAGCTCATTAAGGGGCTTGGCCTCTGCCTGCCCAAGGAGGGACATCTCAGTGCTGGCTGTTTGGAGATCCTGACGTGCTGCTGCCACAGCTGAGGCTGCACAGCCTGGCCATGCTGGGCACCCTGATGACAGCGCTGTTCTTTGTGGTGAGGGCGGTCAGACAGGTGAGTCTGGGCAGTGGGTAACATTTATTGCTGCAGTGCCATTTTCTCCTCCTGGGGCTGCTCTCTGTTGGGGCAGGGAGAGGAGGCAGCAGTTTCTGCTTGCCCTGCTAGTAATGGCTTCTGTGTCTCCTAAACACCCTGGGCACGAGGGCTGGGAGCTCTCTGGGGTTGGTGTGAGTGGCAGGGGAGGATTGTGATCTCCAGTGATAATTGTGGCTGAGCAGCTCTTTCTGTTCCTCTTCCTGTCCTCTTCCCCTGCTGAAAAACCTTCCCCATGTGCAGCTGGGGACCAACCTGTTCCGTGAGGAGCCCCTGCCTTACCTGGTGTACCAGCCCCTGCCCTGGCAGATCCAGTGTGTGTCCCAGAGCCGCCGCACCAGCCGGGACAGCGAGGTGAGGGCAGCTGGCACTGCTGGGACAGTGATGGTTGGGGCAGCTGGCATTGCTGGGACAGTGAGGTGAGGGCAGCTGGCAGTGCTGGAACAGCTGCCAGTGCCAAGACAGGGAGGTGAGGGCAGCTGGCAGTGCGAGGACAGCTGGCTCAGGGGATGGCAGTGCTGCTGCAGGGGCAGCTGTGAGCCAGGCAGCCTGGAGGTGTAGGTAAGGGGGAAATGTAATGCCAGGGAGGCAGGGTAAGCTTGAAAGTGTTGGAGAGGTATTTGCAGACAAATTCAAGCTTATGTTTAGAAATGGAAATATCCCCTGGAAGAAGACCTGGCAGCCCAGGAGTTGCAGGTTCGCGGTGTGGGGCTGTCTCCTTGCTGGTTCAAATTGCAGATCCAGTGAGAATAGCCTGTGCCAACATCCATCCATGGACTGGAGCATCTCACAGCTCTGAGTTTGGATGCAAAGCTACTTCCTGCCTCTCCTTGGAGGTCTTTTCATAAATGCAGATTAATTAATCGGTACTCTTTAAGGGAACAACAGTAAGCACATTCCAATTTCTTAAAGAGAATGGAGAATAGAAGGGTTTTTGGCTGGCCTGGAAGGGACTGCCCTCACTGCCTCTGCCTGAGATAGAACTAACTTTTATTTTATTTCTCTACGTTTCTAGAGAGGCAGGAACTCCCGGCACAACAGCATCTACTCGCTTTCTGGAGAGAAAGGTGAGTGTGGAACAGGCAGGGAGGCAATAAAAACCCTCAATCAACACAAGTAATGAGTGGAACTCATGGCTGGGACTGGATGCAGCAGAAGAGCAGGCATTGCAGTATCTGCATCCTTCTTGGCCTCTCCTTCCACAAATCTGTCTGTGATATTATTAAGGGGTATTTGATGATGAGATATTTGTTAATGTGTGTAGCATCAGCCAGTGAAGGTCCCAGTGCTGCAGGGCTTGATATATAACCCCACAGGTGCTCCCCTCTTCCCAGGAAACCTGCCCCACTGACTCAGGTGGGGTCATGCTGCCCCGTGAAACAGCCCCCTTCTCCTTGTGGGAAAACCACCTGGAGTCCCCCCTCCTCTTCTCTTTGGCCTTACATCCAAGGCTGTGCAGTGCTCAGCAAAGAGGATCTGAGCCGTTCTATTCTCGGTGCCAAGCGGATAATGGGTGGTGGGGGCTGGGGGTGCCATCCCTCCTCATGGCCCAGGAGCTCTGCCCAGCCTGCTGCTGGGCTGGGCCTTTCACCCCAAATAGGTGCAGGTCTGGGGGTGCCAGGGGCTCAGCCCCTTGGGCAGATGAGTTTGTGGCAGAGCTGCAAGACCAGGGCTCACCCTGCTGGTGCCCAGCAGTGCCTGTCCTCAGCCTCTGCCCTCGGGCAGGATTCACAGCTGGCAGTGTCTTGTTGAGCAGGGCAGGGGGGAGCTCACTCCCTCCTTTTATTTATCTTTTTACTCTGCAGCTTCTTTTAATCAGTGTTGGGAAATGGGTTCAGGTGGCAGCGGTGAGTTTGTACAGCAGCATCTGGCCCCAGGATTCCTGATGGCTGCTCGGGGGGTGCTTAGCAGTGACACACTGGCTTAGAGGAGCACTGCTGAGTGGCTTTGATGCAGTTCCTGTTGAATTTCACAATACTTCCCTAATGCCACATTAAGTGGGAGTGGGGAGGGCTCCCATTTGTCAGCATGAGAGCTTTATTGCTGCGTGGGGCCGGGCTTTTTTTCTAATCTTATTTGTGTGTGCGAAAGTAAGTGAGCATCATACGTGGTGATTAAACGTGGGGAAGCTGCGGCCTTCAGGGAGTCGAGTTGTGTAAATAGAGGGCTTAGTACTGCCAGAGAGGCTGGGCTTTGCTTTGCCTCCCGTTCCCTGCTCCTGCCCTGGAGAGGTCCCTGTGAGCCGGTGGAGTTGTGGTTGCATTCTGTGAGTTCTGCAGCAGGGACAAGCATCCCGTCTGAGGAATGGGGAGGCCACTGACCCGTGGGGGTGATGCCAGAGCCCTGCCCTGCTCTGTGGAGCCTGTTCAGGGCTGCTGGCACTCTCTGTGCTCATTGTGATGCTCTGTTGCCCCCCCCAGGTGATGTAACTCCTGATGCCAGCAAGGAGAGCAAGGTCACTGACCCTTCTGAGAGAGCAGCCATCACCATCCAGACCCACTTCAGGAGGTACCAGCAGCAGAAGCAAGAGAAGAAGTAGCCACAGCAGCCACCTGTGGCCTGCACTGTCCCTCCTGTTTGTCTGTTCTGTACCCCAGAGATATTTGGGGCCGTGGTGACTGTGAACCTGCCTCCGATCCGTAGCTCCTGGTGCAGGTGTAGGTTCTCTGCCCTTGTGTTGGTGCTCACAGGGAGTTCTCTGTCCTGCTCAGTCCTTCCCCAGACAGCATCACTTTGTGGGCCAGGTTACAGCTGCTTAGAGGCTGGTGGGGACAGGGCACAAGCGTGACAGCACATTTGGGAGCCTTGGCCAGCCCTTGGGTGACGCTGTGAGCCCCAGCAGCTGTATGGGTGGGAGGGGGTCCTGCACAGCAAAGGCTGGTTGTCCAGGCTGGTCACTGCCCAGCTGGAGCTTGTTTCACCCCAGGAACCTTCCCCTGTGCCTGCCTCTCCTCCACTCTGCCTCTGGAGCTTGGTGGAAACTGGTGAAAGCTGGACTCTGCCTTTGTCCCCTGCTCTGTTGGGCCAGCAGAGTGACCAGCACGGTGTCCAGGGGCCAGCCTGGAGTGGAACATTGCCAAGGGAAGGTGCTGCAAGCTATCAGGGCAGCAGGAGGTGAGCTGGGAGATGGTCTTACCTTGGGGTAACTGGGTTGGGGTGTCCTGGTTCCAGAGCAAGCACTGGGTGGGACTCTGTCCTGAGGCTGACCCCTGCTTTCCTTCCCGAGCCAGCCCCCTGGTAATGCTGGTGCTGGCCTTGGGGACCACCCAGCCCCCTGGCCTAGTGTCCTGATGCATTTCTGAGCTCGATGGCTTCTTCTCTGCTGTTGGAAGGCAGAGCTGGGCTGGCATGGCCTGAATGGACTGTTCTCCTTCACATCCTGCTGTTGTGAAGGGCAAGGGGCTCCCTGAGAGCAGGGGGGTGGTGGGGACTCACAGGGGATTGCTGGAAACTTGTGTTGTGTTAAACTCTGCAAGGCCAGGGCTTGTGCCTGCTGGGGAAGGGAAGGGGGAAATCCTTGCTGGGATGTAGAAGGAAATCTGTACTAGCCAATTCCAATAAAGTTGTATTAATCTCTGTTAATCTGTTCCTCTTTTTATCTTGCTAATCTTCTTACTCTTACAGCTGAACACGCTTGGCTTTTCTTGCCTCTTCTATTTTTAATTCTATTTTCCCCTTCTATTTCTATTCTAAGCCTGGGGTTGGTATTTTGGAGGTGCTGCCTGGCTGTGACCCTGGTTTAAGGGCCAGGTACTTGGTTTTCTTTAAACCCTGTATTATGTAATGGTTTATAACTGTTTATGTGCTCTGATGCCTCCCCACCAGCCTGGCTGGGAAGGGTGGCCCTCTCCATATAGGATGTTTCTTGACAGAGGTTGGCTCTGAGATACCTCAATAATGGCCAAAAAATATAAAAAATGGGCACAAGAAATTGTCCTAGCAGCTTGTTTCTCAAGCCTCAGAGGTGAACAGCTGCCAGGCTCTGGCCAAGGCGCTTCCAGCTCTGCAGGATTGCAGGAGTTACCTTAGTTAGGGAGAACCAGATGGCAAAGGAGGATCTGCTGACCAGTGTGCCAGCAGGCTGGGAAGGGCACTGCAGAACTGCACGTGGAAGCTGCAGTAACATCACTGTATTAGCATGTAATTTTAATTTGGGTACTCCAATTAAAAAAAAAAAAAAACAAGGAGATAGAGAGGTTGAAAAAATGACCTCTGCAGTGCTTGATTAAAGCTGATGAATTAAACCCTGTCAAGAGAAAAAAAAAAAAAAAGGAGAATGGTACAAATCTGTGTGTAGATACTCCAACTTCTTTGTGCTAAAATAGGAAATGTATCTGTTTGTAAGGAAAGAGCTGGAACCAGTTGGTAACAAGTATGGATGGGAAAGTAATGAAAACTTGAGCTTATAAATTACAGTAAAAAAGTAAATGAAAGTTAATTAGACCTCAGGTAACAGCAGAAGCTCCTCAGAAAGGTGAACTTCTACTTTGGATAACTAAAGCAATAGTTAATAATGGCCTGAGCTATTTTTTGCTTTTGGAGCAGGTAAGGAGGGTTGGCAGCCCTGGGGCTTCAAGTGCTCTTGCTGTCACAACCTTGTATGAAAGGGGGAAAGTAGAATCTGCATTTCTTTGGTCTGATACTAGTGTGGCTGGTGGTGAAAACTAAGGGGAAAATAAGAACAAATTATGGGGTGAAGTGGTGCTGGGTTTCAGCTGTGGTTCTCTGTGCTGCCCCGTGTCCTGGGGCACCTGTGCAGTGTCTGAGCCATGAATTCACCACAATTCAGGAGGCAGAGGCACCTTGAGCCAGGGCTCTGTGCTGGATTCACCATGATACATTCCAGCTGGGAACAAGGATAGCAGTGCTCCTTCTTCTGCTCCCAGGCAGGGCTGTGACACATCCCAGGGAGCAGGACCTTGCTTGGAGGAGCTGCCGTGCCTCACTGGATGCTGGATCCAGTGCTGGAGCCACCCTGCACTTACCATGAGCTGCCAGAGCTGTGCGGTGGCTCACGAGGGTTTGGGCAGCCGTTCACCCCTCTGGATGAGCTGGACCAGGATTCCTGTTTGGCAGCATGGTCTGTCCTGGGCTGGAGCTGGACTTGGTGCTGCTCTCTCAGTGCTGTGGCACAGTCTGGTCATGACTGGTCTGTCCTGCTCCATGGAACCATTCCCAGGACCCTGCTCCAGTTTCTAATCCTTCTCCAGCCCCACAGCTCTGCAGGTGGGTACTTTATAGTACCTTATAGTCCTTTAGTGTTTAACCCCTTGCCTGCCCCTCTCCATCCTCCTGCTCTGTCCTGCCCCAGCCCTGCTCTGCCTAATTCCCTGCTCACTTCACAAACGCCCCATGTATAAACATAACCTTTATTGCACACAGCGCTGGGTTTTTTTTCATAGAAAAAGGTATTAACACATAAGCATTTGCAAATTGAAGCAACTCCTGCTGTTTTCAGAACAGTAAAATAGCATGCAATGTCTTGGAGACGTTCCTTTTTTAAAACCACCGACAAGATCAGGGAGAGAAAAAAAAAAAGTCGCTGAGTCTTTCCTTGTGCCCCTTTCAAAATGATGTGAAATATATATATATGTTTACATATATATTATATTTTTAAATCTGTAACATCAAATTCTTTGTGCCCTGGTTTCTTTTTCTGTTCGGAGAAGAAGAAAATAGCTTCATTTATACAAAAGAGTCCGTTATGTACAAGTTTGTTAATTTAATATAAACGGCGTGGGGGGAAACGAGCAGCATCCGGCGGCGGCCCTACACCAGCGTGTAGGACTTGGAGTAGGCTCCGGCACCCTGTTTTTGAGACCTGCCTACCCCCGACGTGC